>CAUYQG010092110.1:0-41761 GCA_963574415.1 Tarsius wallacei
CCGGCTAATTTTTTGATTTATTGTAGAGATGAGGTCTCACTTGCCCAGGCGGGTCTCGAACCCGCGGGCTCAGGCAATCCACTCACCTCAGCCTCCCAAAGGCGCGGGATTACAGGCTGAGCCACCGAGCCCGGCTTGGACAGAGTTCTTTAACATGGTCTTTATAAAGACATCAAAAGTTTTTGTTAATCATAGCAAAGACCATACCCAATAGGAAATAAATGATGTTTTACATAATGGCTTGAAGGGTATACACTGGATTTGGTTATGAGACTCCAGCCTCTCCTCACTAGTTTTAGTGGAGATCATCCCCAGTCCATCTTTCCCAGTTCTGCTTGCCCTCCAGAGCCTATGTGTTTTGCCCCCTGTCCCAGCCACTTCTCCCTTTGGAAAGTCTGTTACTTTAATGTCACAATGTCTCAAACCAGTTTTTGAAAAATGATTTTGCCCCAGTGAGTTTCTGCAGAGTCTTTTAATTGCCTTAAATACGCCCTACTCATTACAGGTGTGTAAGGCTGCAGCTCTCTGTGTCAAATCATCTCAGGGATTCCATAATTCATCACGGAGGATGGTGGTGCAGCATTCCCCACAGTGTGGAAAGCTGGGATGCACACTGTGTGCATTGGCCTGAGCCTCCGCCCAGTTCCTGGCTCTTAACTCCTTTCTCCTTCCTCCCCAAGAAGAAGTAGCTGACTTCCTCTGTTGGCCTGTCTGCTGCTGAGCCCCTCACCCGTATTCGAGGCTACTACTCCGCATAGCCCGTCTCCTCCGCTTCCTGTTCACTTATGAGAAGCCCCATGGCACAGGGTCAGCCTTGCAACTTCCCTGACTTTGATCATCTCCACTGATGACTGAGTGAATGAGATAGGAGAAGCCAAGAGTACAGACCCAGGTCTCAAAGTATAGATCGGACAGAAAGTGAATGGTTTTCTCTTTTCTATCAATTATTTGTACACAGCCCTCTCTAGTCAACACTTCAAATAAAAGGAGGAGTCCCTAAGTATCAAAACTTTTCATTTACCCCATTGAGCAAATGAAAGTTTTACTTGCCTGAATCCCTACCCCACCTCTTATCTTGTCTTCCTAAAGTTATCCATAACAGAATATTGCACCGTCTCTAAGGCAAGGCACTCTTGATGACTATCAACACAATCCAATCAGATCTGTCCTCTGTCTTATGTGAGTTCTTTTTCTTGCTCTTACAAGAATCAATTCAAACGTCTAAGTCATAATAGATGTTATTTGTCTAAGGGTTATATTCAGGTGCTAAATTGTCTCCTGAGATTGTTGTATCAAAATAATATATTAGTTTTGAAAGATGCTATACATATTTCTATGGTGATAAATTGAAATATATTCATCCAATCCATTTTCCACACTGTTTTCTTCAGGTATAACTGACATGTGAAAACAAACAGGCTTTTATATCTTTTAGATAGCAGAATTTTATATACATTTATAGATTAATTTAAAATATCCTTAAATATGACTTGTAATTGCAGACAAAAGAATCTCTCTGAGTTCAGATTTCTCTCTCTCTCTCTCTCTCTCTCTCACACACACACACACACACACACACACACACACGCACACATACTCACAAAATTGCAGCCACTCATGATGGAAATAGATGTTAAACTACTGCTGACACCAAGAACTCCAGTTACCCCAGGATTTGAGTGCTGACTGATTCCTGATTTATTTTAGGCAAATTAGGCAACATAATGAGTAAAACAAATACTTTAAGGATCAAATTTAAATGAACAAATATAAAGAAATTCAGGTGTAAGTCTGAGTTTCATGGTTATTTCGTCAATTGTGGCAAAGTCTTGGCAGCTGCAAACACCAATTAATGATCTGAAGTTCCAACAATAACAGAGAGTCCGGCTCAGAATGGATTTACAAAAAATTTGTTCAATCTGATCCAAAGCTACCAAATTGGCAAGTGTACTAGAAGTAGATGTAACAGAATATACTTCACAAGACAGTGATGACAAAAAAAATCTGATTGTCTTCAGAGGTTTGGGAAGGGAAAATAACTTTATAGCCATTACTTGTCCAACTGGATATAATAACCAACATGTGCATTGTGTTTAACAGTTTAAAATATGTTCTCACAAACATTATTGCATAAAAGTCTCAACCACAACCCAGAAGTCAATGAAACACACTTGATAAAGAAACAGAGGCACTGGAAAGTGAAATAACTTCTCTGAAGTCATACAGAAATGGTTCAGACAAATTGCTATGAAAACAGCTAAAGCTACAAAATAAATAAATAAAAACAACCACTCATTAGAAATTGCCAGACGTGGAACAGCCTCTTTCTTTGGGACCTAAATAGACAGTCTTGTTTGCTGGTAGTGTTTTCCTAATCAGAGATGACCGATTGGTGGCTTGTGAGATATGGCAGACCAGAGGTGATGGAGGGCACTCTCAGGACAAGGCACTCCAAGATAACAAATGCTGACACATACCTCCTTGTAGCCAGCCTGTCGTGAATTCATCTGTCGCCAGTTCTGAAACACATATAATACTTTCTTCCTCAGGTTTCCAGGGACTCAAGGATGTACTTTCAACAAAACAACCTCACACACAAATTATTAGTATTGTTCACTTTTGTGTCTTGCTCCCTTTTCCACCTCTCTTGATTTCTAGACACTTGTGTCTGGGCAAAGAAGCAAAACAAGGGGTGGGAATGGCAGTTGAGGGAAACTGCTAGGGGAGGGAGGGGCGCACACCTCATCAACAAGGGTACCTGCATAACCAACATTTGTATAACTAACCCTGAATTGTACCCCCACATCTTTATTATAAAAAAAAAGAGAAAAAGAAGCAAAACAAATTCTGAAATGTCTGAACAAAATTTTACACTTCAAAATGCAATTTTTAATTTGAATAGAATGATTTAATATATGAGTAGTCCTCAGAACAATAAGTCCTTCAAACACTTAACACTTGGCCAGTTTCTTACACAGCATTTCAAAGGGGGACTTTCAGAATAACAGAGGTTCAACTTGGAAAGGAATTTAGACATTTTACCATAAACCTCTCATTTTATCAAGGAGACGGCCAAATGACAAGAAATGACATTCTATAAGTCATTCAAATAATTAACATCTGTGCAAAACTTTTTTTAAAAAGTCTCCTGATCCCTGATTTCTAGTTCTCTGCTACGATCTCATATTAAGAAGATGCCTAGTCACCTAAGCAGCAATTCTTAGGATCAGTGAGCACGAAGCTGCATGAATGTTTTCCCTTTCCTGTGACCAGGAACCAAAAAGAAATCTTCTCACTTCTTACCTTTCAAGTTTCTCAGGAAAAATATACTGGTCAAGTAAAGGAGAAGAGAAAGATAGACACAGATTGTACCAGCTCCATCTCTGGCACTGCTGAGACTGTATTATCTTCAGGCCAAGATAATTTAAAACTGATACTTCCTCTGGGATATTCAAGTACCAGAGACATAGAAACATGAATTACATTGTTGAAAGTCCAAAGTGGTGAGAATGAAGGTCATTGGTCTAAACAGTGAGTGGCTGAGGGTATAGGTGGGGTGCGCATTTTAAAGGCTTGCGTGAAGGTACATTATTTCAACAGATGTCATTTATTCCTGAGCATGTGTCGCTTCCCCCAATAGTTTAAAAGGTCTTAGAGAGCAAAATTTATTCATTTATTTTTATACTCCCTCAACATAGGGCACAGAATAGTTGTTTCATCAATTTTTATTTTCATTTCATTGACCCTTTGTATTTTTTTAGTCTCTATTTCATTTAGTTTTGTTCTAAATTTTATTATTTCTTTCCTTCTGCCAATTTTGGTTTTGTTTCCTTGCTTTTCTGGTTTTTTGAGGTGCATCACTAGGTTGATAATTTGAAATCTTTCAGTGTTTTGTTGCAGGAATTTATAGCCATAAAGTTGAATAGGTTGTGTTTCCATTTTCTTTTGTTTCAAAAATTTTTTTATTTTCATCTTAATTTCTTCATTGACCCAATGGTCATGAGGGGCACATTGTTTAATTGCCATGTAATTAATTGTATAGTTTCCAAAGTTGTTCTTGGTATTGATTTCCAGTTTATTCAATTATGATCTGAAAAGATACTTGGTATGATTTTGATTTTTAAAAATTTGTTGAGACTTGTTTTGTAGCCATATGGTCTATCCCAGAGAATGTTCCATATGCTCATGAGAAGAATATGTATTCTGTATTTATTGGATACAGTGTTCTGTAAATGTCTGGTAAGTCCATTTGGTCTAAAGTCCAGTTTAAACCTACTGTTTCTTTGTTGATTTTACATCTACGTGATCTGTCTGATGCTGAGAGTATGAGAGTAGTGTTGAAGTCCCCCACTATTAGGGTATTGAAGTTTATCTCTCTTTAAGTCTAGGAATAATTGCTTTAGGAATCTGGTTGCTCAAGTGTTAGGGGTGCATATGGGAAATGCAAAGCAAAACTACAATGAGATATCATCTCAGCCCCCATTAGAATAGCTATTATTTAAAAGACAAAAAATGATAGTTTCTGGCAAGAATGTGGAGAAAAGGAAATGCTTATATACTATTGGTGGATTGTAAAGTACTAAAACCACTTTAAAAAAACTATATGGACGTTTATCAAAAAACTAAAAATAGAATGATTGCATGATCCAGCAGTCCCACTATTGGGTATTGATCCAAAAGAAAAGAACTTTGCATATCAAAGGAATGCCTGCGTTTATGTGTTTATTGGAGCATTGTTCACAACAGTGAAGACATGGAATCAACATAAGTGCGTATTGGCAGATGAATGGATAAAGAAAATGTGGTATATATACACAATGGAATACTATTTGGCCAAAAAATAAGAATGAAATTATGTCATTTGCTGCAACATGGATGGAACTGTTATGAAATCAATATTATATTAAGTGAAATAAGCCAGGCATAAAAAGACAGATACTGCACGTTGTCACTCATATGTGAGCTAAAATGGTTGATATCATGAAGATAGAGAATAGAATGATAGATCCTGGAAGTTTATCAGGGTGTGTAGGTGGAAGTGAGAAGTTAAAGAGATGTTGATTAATGGGTACAAACATGCAGTTAGGTAGAAAAAATAAACCCCGCTATTTGAAAGCAAAGTATTGACTCTCTTAGCAACAGAGTTTGCAACAGTATACTGTATATTCCAAAGTAGCTAGAATTGAAATGCTACCAACTTACAGGAAATGATAAATACTCAAGGCAATATATAACCCCAAATACCCTGACTTGATTATTGCACATTCAATGCATGTAATAAATTCTATACTTTATGCATATGTAAAATATTTTGTGTCAATAATAAAAAATACATGTATAAGGGAACCCAAAAAAATGAAAAATGAATTACCTAAATTCACCGAAAGGTTTTAAGAAATTATGGAATAATGACTAGAATCAATCTATGGGATTATTTAATCTAATCTGCATTATATGTAAGGAAATAGTAGTCTCCTGAGATCAACCTATCTGCTACATTTGCGCACTCCCCCAGAGGTAGAACCAAGAGTAAGTCCGGGTCTACATGAATCAATACCCCAAGAAGCCTCAGGGAGTTCCAGCCCTGTGAGTCATACCAAAGAGAGAAGCATTTGGGACCATGGTACTTGGTCCACCCATCCAGTCACACAGAAGAGACTGTCAACACCAATATATTATGCCTCACACTCCTACCCTCTTGCCTTTCATTCAAAATCCAAAACCCCTAGACTCTGTCTTCACTCTGCTTTGCACAAGTAGTCTGAGCCGTTTTCTCTCCTTTCCCCTTCCTCTCAAACCCTTTCATTGTCCCAAGAACTTCCACTCAATGAACTTCAAAGTCTTCTACAACCACTGTGTTTTCTCAGAATGTTATCCTCACTTCTTGTCTTAATTAAACTCATTTGCCCTCTGAGTACTGCTTAAAAGTCTGCCCACAGAAAATAGTGTTTTAATTTTCACATTCATGTGTCAGGACATCCTCCCTGATTCTTCTTACTACTTATAGTCCAGGACTGCCCCCTACATTCTGCAAAAATCATCAGAAACTACTGCTTTCTTGAGACTCACATCATGCAAATGTACTACCCTTGTTCTTTATTTGCTGTGGTTATCAACCAACCTCCTGGCCACTCTCTTTGTTCATAGAAGGCTTTTGCCACTAGCTCCAGCCTTCCTCTACAACTCAACTGCTATCATCATTCTCATGACTCATCATGAACATGGAGGCTTCATTAAACACTCTGACCTCTCTGATCTTAGGTCCTCCTACCCAGGAGCAGACCTCAAGAAACACAAGCTGTAACACAAGAAACAACAGCTCTACTATCTCACTAGTTGCAATGTGGTTAAGTGCTACAATAGAAGTGTAAATTATAAAAGAAACAAAGCTAAGAAGTGTCATTAATTCTCTCTGAGGGAATAGAGAAAGCTTTTATGGGGGTGGCTAGCATCTGTGGTAAACCCTGAAAGATGACCATGGGTCACAAGCTGGACGATGGCAGAGGGCCACGGAAATGGTGAAAGCAAAGGCATAAAACAACGTCATGGATTGGAAACAGCAAATGAACTCATACAGTTAGGAAATGGAGTGTGTTGGGAAAAGTGAAAGGAGATAGTGAAGATGCAGAACTGGGCCAGATTAACAACTGTATTAAATACCAAGCCAAGAAATATTAGAGGTTTGAAAGAGAATTATATGGCCAACTCTGTGTTACTAAACTAGTAAAGCTAAGTTGCAATTAGTAGTGGATAAATTATACAAAGTGCTCTTGGATTATAGGCATGATAGACTGAATATTTGTGTCCCTTGTAATCTTCAATGTGATATTAGGAGGTGGGGCCTTTTGGAGGTTATTAGGTCTTGAAGGTGGAGCTCTCATTTTGAGATTACTGTCTCCTCTTACAAGGGAGTAACAGCCATCTATGAACCAAGAGGAGCCCCCTCACTGAGAAGCCAACCATGCTGGCACCCTGATCTCAAACTCCCAGTTTCCAGAACTTTGAGAAATAAACTTTTGCTGTTTAAGCCACCCAATCAGCGGTAATTTGTTATAGCAGCCCAAAATGACTAAGACAATGGGCAAGGAAAAGGTTAATCCCATTTCAGTATCTAATTTTTGATAGCAGCAAAATCCAAAATATAGTTTAAAACAAAACAAAACAGTTCTTATTGCTAATAATAATCTAATTTGGTCAGCTTTCAATGCTAAAAGTAGAAGGCAGGTTGCTGAGGTTCAGACTGATGTAAACCAAACACTGGGTCTTTTCTGAGGTTCTTCCCAGCAGTGTATGACTGTAAGTTCCCATGGCCCTAGGTCGGTCACTAGAAGTTCCTTGAACACTTAAAAGTCCTAGACCTAGAATAAACGGAATTCCCTAAGCGCCACAGAAGATCTTTGAATTCTTAAAGAAAACCTGACTGAATCAACAGACTTGGTTTATTTTCCACTGTGGTGAGGATCCCACCCCCTCTCTCAAGACCCAAGGTGACCGACCCTCTGTGGCAACGTCAAGGCTCCAAATAATCTAGGAACTGAGTGGTTTAGAAAGGATAAGTATTTTCTGCTCTGAAATTATTGATCTGTGATAAACTTACTTGTGAGTCTCCATTATGTGACAAGGGGGTATTTGTGTGACTCAATGAAGTCAGCATCAAAAACTGAACTTGATATAATTTTGTTTGTATCTTTTATATTTGAAACCCAGATATAAAACACAATTCTTCATTTTTATGGTTTGTGTATGCAAATACAAGCCTCTATGATTGATAGTGCTGACTGAATTGGAATTGAATTCAAACATTTAATACTGTTTTTTATTTCACTGAAGTAATCAAATTGACTAATAAACAAAATAAACATTTTGATTGAATAATATCCACTTTGTTTTTAATGTTTTGAGTGGTTAATTCTGTTATCTCATGTAGATATCCTTCAGTGACTCTGGAAAAAATGGAATATAATTTTGCTGCAAATCATTTTTATAATAGAATTGAAATTTCCTGTGTCTGTTTTTCCTTAAAAATATAGGTGTCTCTGTTCTCATAGCTTCAGATGTTAATACTTATTTTTCTGCTAGGAAATTGTATTATGATGCCTCTCAGTGGTCTGTCACATTTACCTGAGATGACCTCATTGGTCACTGGGAACTAATTTGTAACTATGTAATACAAACACATCTAGTTCAGACTTATAAACACATATTTTATCTTACAAGGCCAAACTTTGACTGGAATTTTATTTAGAAATTACTAATGGCTACTGTAATAATATTTCTACTTTCAGATAATGACATCACTAATGATATTAATATTAGGTTGAGACTATATTGGTATGTATATTTCTACACAAGTCAACAGTACATTTTGTTTGAAATAAATCAACCACTGCAGGGTATATGTATTCGGGTTTATTTAAATCAACTTGGCTTCAATGAAAGCTGCAAAGAAATAATGCACATTTTCTCATGTTGTACCTCTCAGAAAATAATATCTTCTGAATGAATTGCAATTATGTATATCTTGAATTATATCTAATTGCAACTTGGCATTGGATTATAGGAAAAGATACCGCACAAATGAATTGAAGTTTCCATGGGGACTTCCATGTTTGCTTACAGACTTCAGGCTGTCAGTTTAAAAACTTGGACAACTCAGATTTGAAGGTCTTTGGACCTTTACAGTACTTGTCTTCACACAGAATTGAGCACATTCCCATGCATACTGGTCAGTGGGAAACTTGGAAATGTGTTCTCCCATCAGGCCATGGGACAGTTCTCCAACTGTCATTATGTGGCATGTCTGACAATCAGTGTCTGCTGAAGTGCAGCCCATGTCTGCTTTATCTCCAATCCATCTCTGTATAAATGGATGTTTGCAGGGCCTTGAGACCATACAAATCATCTCAGGCAGAATAATAATTGTTCTTGTAGTAGCAGCTAGGCTATTTCATGGACATATTGGGTTGGCAGAAAAGTGAATCAATTTTACAAAGAGTGTGCATTAGATAAAGCCCAAGTCCCCATAGTCTTATCTGATGGTTTATTTTGTTTTTCAAAAGTTAGATACCCAGAGGTATTGGTGCTCTATTTTAAGTTGACTGAGAGTTTAATAGGAGGGTGCAGACAAGCAGCTGAGAGATCATCGGTAGACACTGCTGTGCATCTAACTGAATTTACTTTGCATCATGCAACTGCATCTGGTGTAAATAGGGTTGTTGTTTCAGAAGACCTTAGAACAAAATGGTCAGCTCTGCTTCCCTGAGGTTATGCACTTATTGTAATCAAGATACTGATGGTTATCTAAATCTTTTTTATTATTATTATTTTCATTTATGAGTATAAATATGACACTCACTGTTGGAACTGGGCACTAAACTGAGAACACATAACACAAACTGGAAGCAAGAGGAGAGGTGGAGAAACTCGAAGCAATATCATGGTGGTGGTCAGCAGCAATGGGAGTTGAGGCTTATGAATAAAACTAAATGTATGATCCATTTTGTTTCTGAATGCATCCCTGGTGAGGGGAGCCAAGTAAGCTAGTCAGATAAAGGAAGATTAAAAAGTCCAAGGAGAACCTCTTCAATGATTACCAATGGAAGTTGCATGAAGACCTTCTATTATGTAAAAAAGAAACTGAACTGGGGAAATAACAAAAAAAATGAAGAATGGAACACAATCTCTTAATTTGTCCCTTTTTCAATTATGTTTCTGCTCTCATTCCTTTCCTTACTATTCCCAAAATTAGATTCCTAAAACACAAAATTGAATGTGCTATAATTTTGTTTCAAAATGTTCAGTGACTCCCTGTTCCCCACAGAATTCCATAATTTGAGATTAGAAATCCACCTCTCTCTGTTTCCTATCTATTGTGCCAACCTTATCTCCCGCCGTGTCCCAGTGGATCCAGTCTTTCCAGACTACCCCTTATACATTCTGCTTAGATCCTTTCTCCTTCGGAAAGCCCCTCTGCTTTTACTCAAGACAGTAAAATTCAAGAAAGCAGAAAATATCTTCACGATAGATAACTATGAGCTTTATTGTATACAGAGCACTTTGCCACAAGATACACTTTCATTTTCTTATTTAATATTAACAACAGCCTTACGAGTGATCCATTTTTATACATGAAAAAACTTCAGTTGAGAGGGTTCAAGTAACTTGCCCAAAGTCACACAGCTAGCAAATGATGGAGCAGAAGTCAGATTATCTTAATTCCAGAACCTGTAGCCTGAATCTCTCCAACAAGCTGTGTTACATCTATTTTTGTAACTAGGGATCCACCATCAGGCACAAATTTCAGGAAAATAGATCAAATAATGGTTAAACCAAAGTCTCACTATGTTATATAAAGGAAAAATATATAAGGAAAAAAATATATAAGGTCAGGAGTCTCCTAGGACTTTGAGAGACTGAGGCAGGAGGAATGCTTGAGCCTAGGAGTTTGAGACCAGCAACACAGCGAGACCTCATCACTACAAAAATAAAAAAATAAATAACTGGGCATGGTGGCATGCGATTGTAGTCCCAAATACTCAGGAGGCTGAGGCAGAAGGATCGCCTGAGCCCAGGAGGTCGAGGTGTGGTAAGTTCTGATCATGCCACTGCATTCCAGCCTGAGTGACAGAGTAAGACTCTGACTGATAAGGAAGGAAGGAAGGAAGGAAGGAAGGAAAGAAGGAAGGAAAGAAGGAAGGAAAGAAGGAAGGAAGGGAAAATTGTTTAAAAAGAAAGAAAATATAATACCAAGAAACAGTAAAATATTGACTTCAAAGAAAATACATGCAATGAAAAGGGAAATACAGTATTCTCATCAAATTTAGGCTACTGTTTTGTGGATTAGGAAAGACTTCAGAAGAAGGAGTAAATTAATACAACTGAACTAAAGATTAGCAACACCAGCTCCTGAAGTTGGAAAGGGTAATGAGTGAGCTTCAGACTTACCTGAATGAGAAGTCAAAATGCAATTCACGGCTTTAAATGTTTACAAAGCCTACACTCTATTTAGATCTTGAGGGGAGCACAATGGATCTAATAATAGACCAACAAAGAGTTGTCAATCTGAAGACAAGTTTGTTATGACAAGGCATCTAGCAAAACAGTGAGGACACCAAGACAAAAAACCCAGTGACAGTACAATACAAGTGACATGGGCCAACTGAATTGAGAGAAAGAAGCCAGGAACTGGCTGGGAAATGGGGGCTGGAGTTGTCAGAGCTGGCTCTTGCAGAAAGGACTAGAACTGAGCTGATTAAAATGAATAGAGTTTGAACAAGTAGAGAAAAGTGGGAAGGATGTCTCTATCAAGTGTTAAAAAATGTCGGCCGGGCACGGTGGCTCAAGTCTGTAATCCCAGCACTTTGGGAGACCAAGATGAGCCCATGGGTTCAAGAACAGCCTGGGCAACTTGGCGAGACCTCATCTCTATAATAAGTCAAAAAATGAGCTGGGCGTGGTACGGCACACCTATAGTTCTGGCTACTTGGAAGACTGAGGCAGAAGGATCATTTGAGCCCAGTAGGTCGACACTGTGGTGGCTGTGAGTATGCCACTGTACTCCAGCTTGGTTGACAGAGTGAGACTCCAACTCAAAAATATAAATATATATATGAGTCAGGATTTTGGGGGGATGTGTCTGTCACAGTATTTCCGAAATGGCATTCCAAAAAATATGAATCCAACAAAATGTTTTAGGAAAAAGGAGTTAGTTTGAACAGGCTGAACTATACAAATCTCTTCTACAGACTCATAGCACTCATTAACATAGGGAAGTCTTTGAGACACCCAGCCATGGTAGTAGTAGACACATATATTGAGTACTTACTATGTGCCAGTTACTGTGCTAAGATTTTTACATAAGCTACCTGCATGTAACAATCCTTGTATGATATATATACATCACTATCCCCATGAGGCAGGGAAGGAAGCTAAGCCTTAGATAATAAACCAATCACCCAATGTCATACAGTTAGAAAGTGGTAGAACTTAGATTCTAGGCCAAGGATTCTGACCCCAGACTATATACTTTTAAATGCCACACTCTTCCTGCTTCCCATTAAGCATATGAGCAACTATTTAATTATACACACACACACACACACACACATATAATTTATTTATTTTATTTTAAAGATGTGGGGCACAATTCAGGGGGGTGCAAATGTTCATTATGCAGGTACCCTTGTCCCTTGTTAATGAGATATGCCCCCCTCCCCTAGCAGTTCTCCATAACTGCCAATCTCACCCCCACTCTCCCCTGACAGTTTCCCATTACTACCAATCCCTTTTTTACAGTCTTATGACAATTATCCAAGGTCCACTTATGAGTGACAACATATGGTATTCTGTTATTTGTTTCTATGATAGATCACTGAATATGATAGACTCTAAGTCCATCCAAGTTGCTGCAAAGTCCATTTTATCCTCTTTATGGCTGCATAATATTACATGGTGTATATGTACCACATTTTTTTAATCCAGTCCAGTTTCCATGGGCAGTGCAGTTGTTTCCATGTTTTTGCTATGGTGAATAGTGCTGCAACAAGCATGCATGTGCAGGTATCTTTTTTTGTAGAATAATTTGAGTTCCTCTGGGTATATTCCCAGTAGAGGGTTGCTGGGTCATAAGGAAGGTCAATTTCTGGTTCTTTCAGAAATCGCCATACTCGTTTCCAAAGAGGTTGCACTAGTTTATATTCCCACCAGCAGTGTAGAGGCGTTCCTTTTCCTCTGCATTCCTCACCAGCATCTGTTGTTGTTTGTTTTATTAATGATGGCCATTCTTACTGGGGTTAGGTGATATCTCAATGTGGTTTTGAGTTGCATTTCTCTAATAATTGTTGAGGCTGGTATTTTCCATGTGTCTATTGGCTACCCTTATAAAGAATCAACATCGTTAAGATAGATGTCCATCCTATCCATGGCAATCTACAGATTCAATGCAATACCCATTAAATTACCAACATCATTCTTCTCAGACCTGGAAATGATAAGGCAGAAATTCATATGGAAACATAAATGACCACAAACAGCCAAAACAATTCTTAGCAAAAGAAACAAAGCAGGAGGTATCACACTTTCAGACTTCAAACTTTACTATAAGGCTACAATAATCAAAACACCCTCATATTGATACAAGAACAGGCATATAGACCAATGGAATAGGATAGAGACTCTGAAAGCAAAACCTCAATTTCTAAACCAAAAGCCTCCAACAATAACCACTGGGGAGAGGAGAACCTATTCAGTAAATGGATGCTGGGAAAACTGGTTGATCACATGCAGAAGATTGAAACAGAACCCCTGCCTGTCACCATGCACAAAAATCAACTCTAAATGGATTTGAGACCTAAATGTAAAACCTCAAACTATAAGAACCTTAGAAAACACAGGAGACACCCTTATGGAAATTGGAACTGGTTGAGATAGCCCACAGAATAGGAAAAAATATTTGCCAATTGTATATCTGACAAAGGTCTAACATCCAGGATCTATAAAGAACTCAAACATGCCGAAAGGAAAAATACAAACAGCCCCATTAAAAAGTGGGCAAGAGACATGAATATTTAACTTTTTAAATGTAAACTTTTTGAACCAAAATACATCCTCCTTGTTTCTCATGAGACATTCCTTTGACCTAATAGGTATTATACGTACGTTGGCTTTGGGAGAACTGTGGCAGAAAGTGCCCCATCTGGCTGCTTATGTTGTTCTGTGACTTTGGTCTGGTTCTCTTCCTGGAAGAAGATTCTGCCAACTTGATTTATGAAGTATTCTACAAATTGAGAAATATTATGCTTGAGAAGGGCCAGATTTTCATTCATAGAGCAAATCACCTGAGTCAAATTTATATCTTACTTCCACCCCCCATCCCCTCCCACCAACCTCCACCTCCACATCCACTGACAAAAGCAAAATACAAAATAGCCCTTGGCTGCTATACTTATTACAATTCTATTTACTCTTCCTTCCAGAAAGCTCCCTGAATTACCTAAGAAAAATTGATGGCATTGTCTCATCCATTATTTGTAGATATGTTATATTTCAAAATTAACCTAAGTTTATAAAATATATCTATAGTATAAAAATACTCTTTTGTGCTGGCCAAGGGGGTACACTTTCAAAATTTCTTCCAGGAAAATGCTGACTATTAGGGAATCGAATACCAAGTTGATAATATTAAGGATTTGCAGAACAATGGCCTTGTGAATTCCAAGGTGGATGAAGAATATATTTGGAAACAATATCAGCATCATCCCACAGAGTATGTATTTGACATTTTCATTGCACACCTGAAATTAACAGTAATCCAGCAAAGACTTTTTCTAAGAGGCTGGAAGGTCACAGACAGGGCAAAGACAGGGAGTGAATTTTTATAATAGCTTTGCCCTTGACCTTGCCAGATAATGCCCTAAGTAAAAACTCAGTGGCAGTCACCGGAAGATGAGGGTCTTCAGGGAGGTAGAACAGGAGGAGAGAGTGATCTGCCTGCCTTCTAAAGAAAGAAGCAAATCCAGGCTTTTCCCAGTTTCTCATCACTGCTCAGAACACTCTCCCCACTTATCCCTACACGGTATTCTCTCTTAGTGAAGACCTGAAGGTTTCTGCTATTCTAAGCATCTCGATCTGTTTGGGTAATTAAAAAAAATAAACACCCCAATCAGTCTCATCATTGATTCCCAATTGATGGAAGGTGGCTGACTTTCTACATTTGCCCAGCATTTCGCTAAAAAAAAAAAAAAACAAGCGGTAAATTTCTCAGGGCCTGCCAAAAGAATGATTAACTCGGTGAGCCCTGTGAGTTTCTTTCCTGTTGACAGCTGGTTTTCTTAAACGAGTTAGTACCTGCTGGGATGGGTTGGAGCTTATCTGATCCACCACAGGCTATATCTTTTAAAATATACCACCAAACAGTCCCACACTTTATTTGTAAGCCATCACCATGTAGTTAAAGAGTTGCCCCATGAGTAAATAAAGGAAGGGATTGCAGCTCTGTTCAAGAAGCATGAAATGCAGCCTGCTAAGTTGCAGTCTATTTTTCCAAGGCAAGACACACAGTATAATTTTTTCCTTTTGATTACATGATGTCAGTGCATACTCCGTTGCCTCCTGTATAAACTGACATTTGACAGGCCTAGGTCTATGTATTCCAAGCCTGCCCCACAGCACAGTTATTGTGTCCAAGCTCCTAAACACCATCACAGAAATGGGAGTGAGTTTGGTTTGATGACCAGCCTGGGGAGCTTGGAAGGAGTCAGAGCTGCTTCCTTTACATAATCTTTCACCTCAAAAGCCTTCACTTAATTGCCTTTAGAAATGACCCACCTTAGGGGGAAGTAACCATGGCGGTTCTTAATGGTTTCAAAAAAGAAATATGTATTCAATCACCATGGACCCAGAGTATAACAAATACAGGCTGGTTTCAATCAGAGCAGATCACATTTCTAAATACAAACTTTATTGAGATTAATCCATGCAAAAGAAGACTCCATTTCTGCCCAGGGTTTTTTTTATTGATACATAATAGTTGTACATATTTATGTGGTACATATGATACTTTGATACATGCATACAATGTATAATGATCAAATCAAGGTAATGGAGTTATCTGTCACATCAAACATTTATCATTTCTTTGTGTTGAGAACATTCCAAATAATTTCTTCTAAGAGTTTAAGCAGGATCTTAAAAAACTTAAAATGTAAAAGCTCTTGGATGCTAGTTAACTTTTTACTACTACCTATGAGGGGTGTGTGTGTGTGTGCGTGTGTGTGTGTGTGTGTGTGTGTTGCATATGATACTGGAAGGGAATGGGAGGATATTAGCTAGCAGAGCTGAAAAGGCAAAATGATTATTAAAAAAGAGAATTTCTTAGTGAAAGTGCCTTATTTGGGGTCAGAATTTTTTTCACTCTTCTCTAACAAGAAATCTCTTCCCACCCATTATCCATGTTCAATGTGATCCAGCACTTACAATTACTCTAGGAATCTCACCTTTTTAGGAATTCACAAAATGGACTCTGTAAACAATATCAGAATGAGGATATACTCCAGAATATATTTCAACAAGAAAGTTACTGCCACCAATTGATGATTATTTGCTACCCCAAGGAAGAATACAAAAGACTTTCTTGTTAACATATTTCCAGATCAGGACTTCTTTTTTTTTTTTTTTTTTGGAGTCGGAGTCTCACCCTGTCGCCCAGACTGGAGCACAGTGGCCGCTCTCCGCCACTGCAGCCTCGACCAGCTGGGCTCCGGCGATCCTTCCGCCTCAGCCTTCCAAGTAAGCCGGAACTACAGGCACACGCTACCACGCCCGGCTGATTTTTGATTTATTGTAGAGATGAGGTCTCGCCAGGTTGCCCAGGTGGGCCTCGAACCCGTGGGCTCAGGCAATCCACTCACCTCAGCCTCCCAAAGTGCGGGATTACAGACTGAGCCACCAAGCACGGCTAGGACTTCTTTAAGCCTGAAGCAGAGTACGTGTTTTTTTATTCCAGTGACCAGCTATCAAACTATAAGGGAGGAGATAGACCTCTGTTTTGTAATTATGATAGGTTTATTGTCCCAAGAGGTGGGGTGTCACTTTGGCTGACTGAACAGCTTGCCAGTGAGACCCTTCAGAGAACTGAAACCACCTACAGAAACTCCAGCAGGCTGCAGCTCCCTACGAACTCTTCAGCCAGAGTTAAATGAGCAGAGCATGGGCTTCAGGACTAAACAGATGCAAGCTGAAGTCCACATTCTTTTGCTGGTCCCTGATGTTGACCAAGTCACTTAAGTTCTTGGTACCTCAGTTTCCACATCTATAAAATGAGGTTGAAAATACTCTCAGGGCTGCTGGGGGAATTGCCCAATATAGTTTACAACTGTTTGAAACATAGGAGTTCAAAACAGATGATCATCCCCACCCACCTAGGGAACTGGAACCTAAGAGTACTAGTGTATACAAAACAGAAGATGCCTTATCAATGGAGGTTTAAGGAGCAGCCTTCAGTTATCAGTAGACAGACATATTTTGCTTCTGTCCTCTGGTTCTAGAAAAGACCCTACCATGTCTTTGAAAGGCAGCCCAGCCAGGGTAAAGAGCAACATTTTTTTTTTGAGTTGGAGTCTCATTCTTGTCACCCAGGCTGGAGTACAGTGGCACACTCATGGCCACCACAGCACCGACCTGCTGGCCTCAGATGATCCTTCCACCTCAGCCTTCCAAGTAGCTGAAACTACAAACGCATGCCACCATGCCCAGCTAATTTTTGTGATTTATTGTAGAGACGAGTTCTCACCAAGTTGCCTAGATTAGTCTTGAACCCACGAGCTCAGGCAATCTTCTCACCTCGGCCTCCTAAAGTTCTGGGATTACAGGCTGAGCCACCATGCCCAGCCAGTAGCAAATTTTTAATGAATTGTTGGAGAAAGATATAAGAGCCATCATTCCTCCATCCCTGTGATACAAGCACACACAGAGGTGGATTTATCTTCAATAAAGCCTAAGTTTTGGGGTCCTTCAACTGCAAGGACCCATGATAATGCCTTACGACTCACTTAGAACTCATAATATTAGTTTTTTTGTTGTTGTTGTTGCTTTCTTAGAGATGGCCTTCCAAATTGTATAAGTCCTAGAGCCTAAAATATACGGATCTGCCCCTGGGCTCACCACAGTGATATTGTCTTACAGCTAAATAAATAAAAGCCCTGAGATGACCAGGAGTCTCAAGCTTAGTCTTCTTTTTAAGTCACATGCCTCAGACAGGCACAATCTCCATTCTGGGTCACATTGCTCTCCTCTGCCCACCCCTTCCCCAGTCTGTAAAACCTAATTAGAAAAAAAGCAAAGCGGAGATTCTGTAACCCCACATCTTACCAATAACCACAACTAAGAAGTTCCTATTTTTGTCAGTATAAGTGGTAGGTAATTTTCACTTAAGTATAAATATCAGATTTTGCCCCAGACTAAAGCAAACCCTGATAATTATACAGTTGCAAATTATTGTGTTAACAAAAAAGGTCTAAATTATCTCTTTCCAGCATTTAATGAATGCAGCCACTTAATGAATTCCCGAAATGCACTGCTTTTCCCCATTTGACTTTCCCCTTGCAACAGCGTATTTGTGTGCCTGTTGGAAAGAGAGCGATTCCCATGTCATCCTTCTAGAATACTATTTATTTGCCAAAGAGAAAAAAAAACGGGAAAAAAAGAGCTTATGCTGTCTTTGATCAGTGGGAATTAGTTGCAAATGCTCAATAAAATAAAAGCTAGATTTGATTCTTCGTATGTTTAGGACTTCAATGATGCAATCACCCAAATTTAGAATGTATAAGGTTGCTTTGTTCAGCTCAGTTCCCATGTAATGTTTGCTCTCAGGGCAAAATCGTGAAGCATCTGGATGGAATCTATTCTGGCTTTAGGAAGACAAAATGCGTACCTTGTAGAAAAACTGTCCGTCTTTAAATTAAATTCAAATCCAAGCAACTTACACCCTAACCAAAGCCTGTTTCTCTACATCTTTATGAACTATATGATTTAAATCATCTGTGTGTGATGCTGATTTTTCTGTTCTTCTCAGTCCTTTGGAGTAAATGTGGTGCTAGTTAACATGAGGAATTGATAGTTTGTTGCTATTTTCCATGGTCTTACCATTTGGGAACATTTGTAATCAATAAAAGCTGACACAAGGAAACAAATTTGATAAGTGTTTTTAAGGAATAAAGATAGAATATTAAAACAGCATTCAAAAGAAGTGCTTCTGCCCCAAATCTAATAAATCTGTGGCTTGACATTTTTTATTAACTTTATGGCATGCCATTCAACCTTCCACATTTTTAGGAGAGCGTCTTCTCATTCATGTTTGCCCACATCACACACACAGTATCAGGCTACTTAGGCATCAGTGACAAATTCATTCACTAATGTCCATTATTTCCATTTGGCACTTGGAAATGACAGCCAGCTGGCCCACTCAAGTCATGATGTGGTCAGAGCCCAGCATTTGCACTGCCATTTTTTTTTCCTTCTCTCTCTCTCTGGCAGTTGTGTTGCATATCTTTGCTGGTGGATCACTTGGTTACATAGGATGGCCTGTCATAGTTGCAGAATCTGATGCATTAGACAATATCTGTTGTTTCCCCATGCCTCTCCCCATATCAACATCTTTCTGTGGAATGTCTGACCCTATAGAATCAGTCTGAAAAGCGCCTCTCATCCACACTCAGTTTTGCTGGTGGAACTGGTTTATCCTGGCTCTGTGTCTCATGAAGTCACATTCAGCATTTAGTGACAAATTCAATTGGAATATGACAGTCCTTTCAGGTAACGTTTTTGTTTTTCTAACAGAAATTCATATTAACAATAGCACCTTAACCCCAAAAAAGTGATTCCAGCATGGAAATGACACACAGCAGTGGGAAAAATCAGGGCTGGAGGAGGCACAAATCACTCACTCTTCTTAAGTCACACCTCCCAGGAGGCTTTCTCTGTCTAAACTTTTCACAGAATGAAGTTATTAGGATTATTAGCATATCGCTTAATGAAGCAAGATTTTTCAAACAATTCTTCCAAGTTTCCAGGCTTTTTCAGTGCCTAGACGTCTAGAGTAGCCACCTGAGAAACTACCTAGGAAGAGGACGAAGGTGGGGAGTTGGGGAGTGTTGGGTTCTGAGCACCTCACCCTGGCATTTCACCTTAGATGGAAGGTCTACTTCTTTCTTACCAATAAATTGGGCTTAGACAGATTTTATTTGTAAGGAAGTATTCTGATAAACCACCTAGGTCATACTGCTTGGTTGGGCTAATAAACTTTATAAGTAATAAGAAGAAAACTATTCTGTCTCTCTTTCTCTCTCTCTTTCTCTCTCTGGCTCACTCTCTCTCTCTCTCTCTGTGTAACTCTACTTATACCTCAATTTATCTCTCCTTTCTCTTGCTCTCTCCTCTTTCTCCTTCTTCCTCTTGATGTCTCTCTACCTCTCTCTTCTCTCACTCTGACTCTGTGTGTATCTATCTCTCTGTCTTTCCTCTCTGAGAGTCTTTCTGTCTCTCCTCTCTCTCTCTCTCTCTCTCTCTCTCTATATATATATATATATATATATATGATCCCAATGTCTGTGGGGTAAAAAAATTGCACATTTATATAATATAAATATAAATACACCTTTCTTTTTGTGTCTCCTCTCTTATGTCGCACATATATATAATATATATATCTTCCTCTCTTTCTGTCTCTCCTCTCTTTATTCCTTGCTAGCTCTCTCCTCTTTCTGTCTCTCATACTCTGTGTATCTTTTTCTCTCTGTCTCCCCCTGTCCTGCCATGTATGTATCTCTACCTCTCTCACTGTCTCTCCTCTTTCTGTCTCTTTCCTCTCCCTTTCTCTCTCTCACTGTGCCTCTCTCTTTCTGTGTGTCTATCTCTCTGTCTTTCTCTCATATCTCTGTGTCTCTCTATCTCTCCTCTCTTTCTCTTTTTCTTTATCCCCTTCTTCTTATATATAAGAACTCCCTTCTATATAGATAGATAGATAGATAGATAGATAGATAGATAGATGCCTCTGCATCTCCACCTTTCTCTCTTTCTTTCTCCCACCAGTACAACCCATCTAGCTGTAATTATTCTGCATCAGTTCTAGAAGTGATCTTCCTGGAGAACTAGCCTTCTTTCTCAAACCTTGTCTCAAGAGAGACAAAACTTTGGAAACCCTTTATATGTGAGACATTCCTATGTCCTGTTGAAAGCTGCAGGGACTGTGGTTCTAACTGTAGTGGGCACAACTATATTTTTAGAAGGGGTGGAAAAAATCAGATACATAAGCTAATGAGAACATCAAATATCAAAACTGCATTGTGGTGGACATGGGAATAATCCCAATCATCCCATCGTATAAGCTAGCCTCGAGAAGGCAGAAATATCCTTCTATTATCAATTTTTAAAATTAATTCTGGTAGAAGGCCTGCGAGTCCATTGTTGCCCTTGATGTGCAGAAAATTGAAAGTGCCTTCCATACCATAACTCTAATAATCACATGAAGTGGCATCTGCGTGGGAAGGACTTAAATCATAGTTTATGATCTTTATCCCCAGCTTACTTAGGATGGACTATAGAAACCAGAGAAGAGGCCTGGCATGGTGCTTTATGTCTGTAATCCCAGCACTTTGGGAGGCTGAAGTGAGAGGATTGCTTGAGCCCAGGAATTTGAGGCAAGCTTGGGCTGCACAGCAAGAGCTGTTCTCCGCAAATAAATAAATAAATAAATAAGCCGGACATGGTGGCACATGCCTGTAGTTCCAGCTACTTGGGAGACTGAGGCTGAAGGATTGCCTAAGCCCAGGAATTTAAGGCTGCCGTAAGCCACAATCATGCCACTGCACTCCAGCCTGGGTGGCAGAGTGGGACCTTGACTCAAAAAACAGCAACAACAGCAACAACAACAACAAAAAAGAAAAACAAACAACAAAAAAACCAGAACAAACAAAAAAACAGAAGCCAGAAGAAAGGAGTCCTTTGACAATGATGGTCTTTAAGGGCCCTGAAGCCAGATGCCATCACTGTATTTGAAAATACTGTAATCTGACTATATATGATCTGTATTGAAAGGCCGTAAACCTTATTTTCTCAGTTGTGGAACTTTGAAGCAAACAAATGGAGTGCATCAAGACAGAACTGCACCAACTGCTTTTGAGGTGAAGAGCTTTTCTTTCCCTCCATTTGTGTGGGCGAAATATACCCTGGAACATGTTTCTTAGCACATTCCACCCACTCCCCATCCCTGCCTGCTTCTTTTGGAAATAGACTTTTTCAGGGGTCTCCAATAGGATGGAAATGGAGGCTTGGAAAAATGCATTATTTTCTAGTATTAGATAACAAATAAAGAACAATGTGCAAAATGTTTTAAAGAAGGTGAAACCGTAGACCAATGGAATAGAATCGAGATTCCAGAAGCAAAACCTCAATTTCTCAACCAACTCATCTTCGACAAAGCCTCCAACAACAACCACTGGGGAGAGAACAATCTATTCAGTAAATGGTGCTTGGAAAACTGGCTGACCACATGCAAAAGATTCAAACAAGACCTCTATCTATCCCCATACACAAGAGTTCTGCATTTCTAATGAGATCCACGTCAGTTCTGATGCACTGGCCTGTGGTCCATGAACTCCAGGCAGCAAGAAGGTAGACGGGCCTCTGTTTAGCCATCGATGTCGTGTGGATTAAAAATATCATGATTTGACTCAACTTCCTAGTCGATGGACCAAATTAAACCAACTCAGTACAAATTCTGAAATCAATACTCAGATCAAAATATCTGAATATAAATATATATGTCTAAAACAACATGATAAATAAATTCAAGACAATTTTAGCATTACCTGTTATGAGAAATGATTTGCTTCTGTGAAGCACAGAGGAAACGTTTCCTCATTTCTGATGAAATACCTCTGGTATAGGATAAATCCAGGTTAAATTGCCATGATGTTAGACCCTCACGCCAGAGCTGTCACAAGCGATTTTCTTTTCCATCAAGATTCTGCCCAGCAGAGTTAAAAACCAGAAATATCAATATCACATTAAAATGTTATTATCAAGCATACTTCATGTGAAGAAACGATTTCTCAAAACTTCTTTGAGTTATATCTTCATGTTAGATGCTTATGGAGAGCCTTACCCTTGGAATTGGAGCTCTAGGACCTGCTGGGAATAGTGAGAAAGTGATGATAATTTTTTTCAGCATTATCACTGTGATATGGACCCAAGATTTCATGATTTTACACTGCAAGACACTGTCAAAAATAATCAACCATGCCTGCTATTTTTCTTTTGAATGTCCTTTCTCTAAATATTGCTGCTGTATCTATATGCCAAAAACAATTTCCTCAGATGGTCACAGTATATAATATCTTAAAACAATTCATATTATTATTAAACGCATTTTGCACATAAAAGCTTCCTGAGGCAACAATGATCCACTTTTGTTTCCAAACAACCAAAATTATTTTATAGGATCTTTGATTGTGAGACCATTTGCCTGAGAGCTAGAGTGAGATAAGTTAGTCTTCTACTTGTCTTTTAATATACTATTACCAGAAGCCTGTTGTTTGGAAATGCGTGTTCCAGGGGTGCTTTCTGCTGGAGATGACATTGTAGAGGTGTTAGGTCTGGAGGAAATACTAAGTGCAGTGATGGTTCTGCTGGGTTTCTTGGTGACCTTAACTTTATCAAGTTCTACTGCAGTGCCTATCAGAACTGTGGACTTTCTGCCTATAACACCGTAGTGCCTGATAGAAGGAACTGCTTAAGGTCAAAGATCTTGCTGTGCAAAGCATTTTCTGGATGGAGTAGAGTCTCTATAAACGCTCCAGGATGAGCGCGTGAATGGGTGGCGTGAGTTGTCTGCGGCAGTCACTCTTCATGTCCACCCACATTGGTCAATGGGATTTCTCAGAATCAGGCTCTTTGGCATTGCTTTCCCTCTTCTGACCCTCGCAGCAGACTCTTGGCATTCATTTTTGACAATTCACAAGTAGCTTTGAAAATCTGGGGCACGGCTGGGCTCAGTGGCTCAGTCTGTCATCCCAGGACTCTGGAAGGGCAAGGCGAGTGGATTGCCTGAACCCACGGGCTCGAGACCAGTCCGGGCAACTTGGCAAGACCTTGTCTCTACAATACACCAAAAATTAGTTGGGCGTGGTAGCACACGCCTGTAGTTCCAGCTATCTTGAAAGCTGAAGGAGAAGGATCGCCAGAGCCCAGCAGGTTGAAACAGGTGAGGCTGTGAGTGTGCCACTGCACTCCAGCCTGGGTGATGGAGTGAGACTCCAACTCAAGAAAAAAAAAAAAGAAAAAAGAAAATCTGGGGCACAAAATATAGTCTGAATTTTCTGATGATCAATAAGTATTGATGGATTGCCTGCATGAGATTCATCCACTTTTCTTCTTCTCTAGTACTAAATAATATTCCCAGGTTTTCCTTTGGGAAATGTTGCCTTATTTCATTTTAAGAAGCCCTGTGGTTTCTATGGGACGAAGAAACACCACCCCTCTTCCAAGTCCAGGTGGATTCTGTCTGGCATAATTGTGTGCCTCTTTGCCCGGGAATGGGATCAGACCATCTCTGCATTCTCATATGGCTTTCTGGAGAAAGAGTTTGTTCTAATGTGATCCAATTAGCATGAAGCGGAGAATCCTGAGACATAGGTGTGCTCTCATTTTGGAAACTATAACGTGTGGACATGAACCATTCTGTAGTAATTACTTTATTCTCACGAAAGAAGTCACACTAAAGACAAAGCCAGTCAACACAGGATAGAGCTGACTGAACACACCTGACATCCTCCTGGTCTCTGGATTCCTCGGTTCAGGGATTCCTTAACCCCCTTTCATTGTGGAAGCATCTTGAATTGAATAATTGTTGCTTGTTGACAAAAAAACCATCTTGCTGCCCATCTGTGCTCAGGAGGAAGCCACCAAGTGCAGCTCTAACACAGCACCCCCTGTTGAAAGGGTTTTTGCCCTCTAATTGGTAAAACATGTTATTCTATATTTCATCCATGGCCTGAAGAGTCACCGTTTGTATCCATTCTTTGCAGCAGAGAGCTCCAAACTTTTTGACATCAGGGACTGGTTTTGTGCAATACAATCGTTCCCGGGCAGGGAAGTGGGATGGGAATGTGTAGTCATACCTCACTGCTTGTGTTAATCTGCTTTTGCAGTCACTCCCCAGTGCTAGCATCCCTGCCTCAGTTCCACCTCAGATCATCAGGCATTAGAGCCTCATAAGGAGCATGCAACCTAGATCCCTCATGTGAGCAGTTCACAATAGGGTTCACATTCCTGTGAGAATCAAATGCTGCAGCTGAACTGACAGGATGTGGAGTGCTGCTCGCCCACCACTCACCTCCTGCTATGTGCAACCTAGATTCTAACAGGCCACAGACCAGAACACTGGTCCGTGGCCCTTGGGGGGTTGGGGCCCCCTGCTTTACAGAATTTATTTACTGGAGAAATTATATCACATAAAAATTCTTATGAAATTGGAGATTTGTGACAATCTTGGTTACTCTTGATTACAAATGTTAAGGGTTTCTCAAACTGCCTGTACAAAGTTATGAGATGTCGCAGTGCTCAGACGGATGGCAAAGCCGCCTTCTTGAACATTTCCTCACAGTGAATGATATTCCCCTACCTTTTTTCCAACCCTTAGCCTCTGCTTCTTCCTTTTTCTTGGCAACTACAACCTCTGGTATCTTGATGCACAGATCTAAGTTAGTAGGAAATAAAGGCATGTCGGTAAATTTGTGGTTACTATTATTTCCCTAGTTTCTGCCCTTGATGTTAAAAAAAAAGTTACCAGTTTTTCAGTCTAGGCATTCATCAAGCAATAACAAAAATCGCTTAGTTCAGAAAAGAGGCAAATAGGACTTTTGAAGAGAATGACAGTACTTGGAGCAGAGATCAAAGGACTTGTTATCTTGAGCTGAGAGTAAGAGGAGAGTGTATGCACCTAAAGAAAATGCAATTAGTTAGGTCTATGTGGAGTAAGGGCCAGCACAGAAAAAGACTGTGCTAAAGATGTGGTTGGGGCCTGATCCTGGAGGGTCCTTTCTACCTATGAAGGAATTGTGGCTTTATTTTCTAGGCAGTGGGCACCAGCAGGGTGAAGAACAGACAAGAGGGTAGGAGACTGAAGGCAGAGAAGCCCATTCATAGCTATTGCCACGATCCAGATGAAAGATGATGAGGACCTGACCTAAGTCAGCCACAGCAGAAATAGAGAAGTGTGGGTGGACACCCAAGAAGTTAAGGAGAAGACATCGCTATGACTTGACTGTTAAAGTGAATGTGATGGAGAAAGAGTCTAGGCCAACTGCCCTGAGCAGTTGGATGGATGGCTGTGGCATTCACCAGAATAGCACAAAAGGAGAAATACTGTCTATTAGAAGGATATTTGTGTTTTGGACATCAATGTTTTGGTGAGTGAGTGAGATGGAAAATTGGGGCTATTTACTAGGCAACGAAGTCTGTGGGCTAAGATTAGAAGGGAACTAGGAGTTGGTTTTTCAACTATCATCTGTCTACATGTAGAAACCTGAAAATTAGGAGTCATCCTGGATACTTTCCTCCCCTTGACCTATATCCAACCTAACACTAGATCTCACTGGAGCCAACTTACCTCCCAATCCACATCAAATCTGTCTACTTCTCATCTCCTCCATCACTGCACTAATCCAAACTACAGGGATATCTGCAGTTGCCTAATGACAGTTCCGCCCACATCAACCACTGGGCCCTCCAATATCTTTCACATGCTTCACCACTGATGTTTTAAAAATAAGCATGTGATCACCTCCCTCGCTCCCTCACTCCTGCCACAGTTCTATACCCTTCGATCATTTCTCATTGCTCTTAGGATTAGATGGAATGCCAATATAGTCCAGAGGTCCCTGCGTGGCCTTCTCCTCTAACCTAGTCTTGCTCATCTATTTCTTTACTGTCTTAGCAACATTACTCTTCTTAAGGTTTCTTGAAGACTCTGTATTCTCTCCTACTTCACCCTCCCCTCCTTTACCTAATGAGCACCCGTTCTTCTTATAGATGTCCACCCAAACCACACATCCCAGAGGTGTGTGGTTTCCTTCAATCTAGGTCAGGAGGTTGTGTCTTAGTTCCTCGGGACTATCTTCTTTGCAGACCCTTAATCCATCTATACCATCTCCATAGAGCTAGCAATTCCAATCCACAGGAAGGGTGACATCACCAAGAGGAAGCATAGCATGTACATCGAGAACAGAAAGAAGTCAACAGTGAACACTGATGAATACCAACATTGAAGGCAGACTGGAGTGGGAGCACACAAAGCTAACCGAGAAGGGCATTCAAAAACATGGAAGAAAAAACAAGCAAATCTGATATCAAAGAAGCCAAGAAAATGTCATCCACACAAGGTTGTTCAGCAGGAACTTGAAAGTGACCATTGGGTTTAGGAATAAGGATTTCACCAATGACATTGTCATGCACTGTTCTAAATGCTTTATATCTATTTCCATATTTAATACTCAAAATATCTCTAAGAGATAAACACTGGTATTACTCCTATTTACAGAGGGGGGAAGTGAGACATTAAAGGCTATTTCAATGGAGTGGCTGCATGGGTGCTAGACTAGAAGTGGGAAATCAAGAGAGGGAGTAAAGACATGCCTTGGAATGAGTTTGATGGTTAAGGGTTGTAGTTGGACAGAAAACTGTGGTCATGAGAGAGGGGAAGATTTCTGTTATTTATTTGTCTGTTTGTTTATTCATTTATTTATTGAGACAAGGTCTGGCTCTGTCACCCAGACTGGAGTGCAGTGGCATGATCACGACTCAACCACTGCTGGAACTCCTGAGCACGCACCACCACACCCAGTTCTTATTGTTAAATAAAATTTTTTGTAGAGATGGGCTCTTACTATGTTGTGCAGGCTGGTCTCAAACTCCTGGGCTCATGAGATAGAAGAGAGGATTTTTAAGGTGAATGACACTTGCAGAAGTTTAAACAAGCTTGGGGGTCTAACACTTTAATAGTTAGTGGAAACAGGGCTGCTCTATTTTTTTTCAGAGAAGATGTTAGCTCGTTTCTCATGTAACTACAGCCCTGGAAAATGACTCGGGTAAGGAGCCAAAACGGACCAAAAGAGAGTTGATTTAAAGATCTACGAGACAGGGTATTCTCAAATCATGGAGAATCTCAAATTCCGTTAATGCATTCTAACAGAGGGTATATGTTGGGGGAAAGAATTCACCACAGATATTTATTATCCCTTAACATTCTCACAGGGTAAGAAAAGAATTCAGGACCTTAATGGCTCCTTACCTGAGCCAGTTTTCAGGGCTGTAGTTACACGAGAAACGAGCTAACATTTCTGAAAAAAATAGAGCAGCCCTGTTTCCACTAACTATTGTAGTGTTAGACCCCCAAGCCCAGTACTTCCCTAACAGAACACAACCACAGGTAGTGCAGGCAGCCCCTGTGGGTGTCCTGTGTCACTGCTGTGGGCATCAGGGAAGAGGGGAGCTGATACAAACTAAGGAAGCCTTTGTTGCTGATCCACAGATCTCCTGCCTTCTGTCAGCGCCCATGAAACAGTCACAGCTTAACTTGTTGGTGTAAAAGTAGGGTAAGATCCTGGATCTTGCCCAGTCCTTTACAGTATACAGAATGGAAATCACACACCCGATCATCTACTACTCGGGTTAAGCGAGAATGTGCCTGCTACAGAGTGGAAGGATCTGGGAGATGCAGAGGGTGCCCCTGCCATTCCCCTCCTCTGCCAATGCCTGCTGACTGCTGGTGACCTTGAAATGATCAGTGAGGCATGACACTGGGCAGATCTCTGATCTGGCTGAGCCCAACTTGACAATCTGATCTTTTGTGCTATCTCAGACGAGAGGAGGAAAAAAAGGGGTCCTGCTGATATGTCTTTGTATGATTTTTAAAGAACAGTAAGGATACAAGCAGCTAACCAAGGAAACTAACATTATCATAGTTAGCTCTAAGGACAGAGATGGTATTAATTTACCTAAGAACATCAATGCAGTTAATTGCATGTCAATCAAAATATACACAACTATAAAAGCAGGACTAGCAATTAAAAATTAAATTCACATCATTTTTCTTCCAGTAAAAATAATCTATGCTTTCTTCTTAAATCAGTGAAAACTGTCCATTGTTTATTCCTTTTAGTATTATTAAAACTCCCTTGGCTGGGCACGGTGGCTCATGCCTATGATCCCACTTCTTTGGGATGCTGAGGTGAGAGGATTGCCTGAGCCCACAGGTTCGAGAATAGCCTGGGCAACTTGGCGAGACCTCATCTCTACAATAAATCAAAAAAAACTAGCCGGGCAGGTGGCATGCGTCTGCAGTTTCAGCTACTTGGAAGGCTGAGGTGGAAGGATTGCATGAGCCCAGAAGGTCGAGGCAGCAGTGGCCGGGAGCGGCCACTGCACTCCAGTCTGGATGACAGAGTGAGACTCCAACTCAAAAAAAAAAAAATTCCATTATTAAATGACCTGCTTCAATGAGTAATATCCTGTGATCGAGGTTCCTAGAAGCTTGCGACCTCTGGCAATCTGCATTTCTTGTTTTCTTCCTTCAGCTTTTCGGTCATGCCCTCATGTCGGGTGTTGAGACCTGGTGCATAGTTATTTTTCTTCCCCAAGTGTAGCTGACTTCTGGCCAACATGAGATGCCCATAAGATACCTCAGTTCCACCACTCTTACAACTTCACAGTTCACTAGACTCTGCCTCTTTCCACTCCAGGCACCAGCTTCCCTTACCATACTCTGACAATTTTTAGCTGGAGCTGTTTCAGAATTTCAATTCTCAACCCTTTCACGCTTCTCACTCCACAACTTATCCTCCCAAAAGTAAGAGGGGGGACCACCCAAAACCTAAACATATTTATTAAAAATTGTGTATTTATGCTTACACGTTTACACTTCAGTCACCTTCAAAGTACTCTCATTGGATGCAATACACCTGCCAAGATGCTTTTCCCACTGCTCAAAACAGTTTTTGAACTTGGCAATTTTGATACCTTTTAGTGCTTCTGCTGGTTTTTGTTTCACCTCTTCCACATCAGCAAAACGTTTCCCTTTGAAGACTTTTTTCATCCAGGGAAACGAACAAAAAACAAGTTGCTCAGGGAAAGATTGGGTGAATAGGGAGGGTAGGACACAGGGGTCATGCTGGTTTTGGTCAAAAACTGCTGAACACACAACACGGTGTGGGCAGGTGTTCTCATAAATCACCCTTCATGAAATGGGCAAACATGTTGAAAGAATCTCCAAAAAAAAAAAAAATTCACTGAACCTGAACGCAGCCTCTCACAACAACACGAGCTGGTACACTGATGCCGAAGGGTCCCTAAAACACTTACCTAGCATGGGAAGCCTGTACTACAAGGGCCCCACCCTCCAAACAAATTCTGTGTTTTGGGGGGATCCCCTTCATACTCTCTCCCTTGACAACATTGTTTACTGTTTTGTCACATTTCCCATAATCACCTACAAAACTCTAGTCCTGAAATTATTTGCTCTTCCAACTTTTCTACTTTATACCTTCATGGTGGACCTTTGCTTGAGATGCCATTCAGCCATACAGACCTGGGTCTCTACCAATGCTTGGTCTCCAACATCAGCTGAAATCCAAGTGTCCATTAGTCTCTCCAGTCAACCTCACCAGTGATGGTGAAACCCATGCATTCTCTCCAACACGCTCACAAACTCGACATCTCATGCTCTGAGTGCCTCCCTGAGAAAAAAGAAATGATTACATGGAAATAGCTCATCTTCTTGTTGCAATCCATCTACGGACTTTTTTGTACCTATATTTTTATTTCCTTTCCTCCCATCTTAGCAAAAGGGGTAACTTTCCACCTGTTTTTAAAATTTCTGCAACTCTTTATTATGAAAATCTTTAAATTCATCAAAAGTTTAAAACATTGTTGATGAATACCAATATGTCTTCATATATATATTCACTAACTGTGATTATTTTGTCTTGATCAAAATTGTTTTTGTTGAAACTTTTTAAGAAAAATTTCAGACATTGTAAATAATTCAGCATTTGTCTCTTAATTTTTTTTTTCCCTTTATGGCCACGTTACCGTTATCACACCCAAGAAATGTAAAATCGGCTCAATAATACTATCAAATATATAGGAGGGAATAGCATCATCTCACAATTAAAGCACAGTAAATCCCCAACTGTCATTGTCTTGATTACAATTTTTCAACTTTGTGACGGTGCAAAAGTGATTCTCATTCAGTAGAAACTGTACTTTAAATGCCCACGCAACTGTTCTCTTATCTTCAGCACAGTACTCAATAAACCACATGAGGTATTGAACACTTTATTATAAAACAGGCTCTGTGTTCAATGATGTTGCCCAGCTGTAAGCTAATTTAAGTGTTCTGGACACGTTCAAGGTAGGCTGGGCTAAGCTATGGTGCTCACTAGGTAGGGTGCATTAAAAGCATTTTTGACTTGCTATATTTTCAAACGATTATAGGTTTACCCAGATATAACCACATCATACATTGAGGAACATATTAAATATATATATATTTCTTATTTCTATTCCCTGAAAGGACTATGAAGTAACAGAGTATGGCTATTCAGGACTAGTGAACACATCTAAATCTGAAAACTTACTTTTTAAATATTATTCCTCTCTAAAAGGAAACAGGGCTCCTTGGAGAAATACCTGATTTCAGAACTGGAGAAAGTACACGGTAAATCCGAAACATTTTTTGTACCAGAGAGCTAGAAAGTACTCAATACTGGTAAGTTCACCTAAATTTAGAATTTTGTCCCTTCTAGCTCATCAGAAAATTGACTTCTGCAAATATGATATCTTGAATATTTCCTTCTCTAAATCTTACCCGGTATACATTCTTGATTTCTTTAAAGAGTTGTCTCACTCTCTATCTCCAGTTTCTCAATGTTCATTCCCTTTGAAATCCATTGCTTTTTAGTTAAGGAGCCATTCTTCCTCTGAAAATGCTCTTGGAGAAGTTCCAAGCAACTTTCAGTCAAATACAATGACTACTTCCTTTTCTCATTCGATTCCAGGAATATAACCTCCTGGATATAACCCAGCCATGGCATTCATCAACTAATGTGGGAATTGTTGGTTCCATAAGAGTGGATGTTGTTCCTTGTTTCTTCTCTAACAACCGTTGTCATAGTGTTCATTTTCAGCCCATAGCTGTTGAATGAAAATAAACTACTGCTTACCTGAGTGACAAAATAGATGAGTTCGTTTTGTCACTGTTTGAATATTGTCTGATCAGGGCTTCCTAGACTTTAATATGCACCCCAAATTCCTAGGACTATTGTTAAAATGAAGATTCTGATTCCAGAGGTGTAAGGTAGGGCCTAAGATTCTGCACTTCTAACAGACTCCAAGCAATGTCCACGCTGGTGGTCATGGGTTACAACTGAGTTACAAGGATGTTATTAGTACCTAATAAGAATAGCTTGAGAAACGTGTTTAAAATGAAGATACCTAGGACTTCTGTAGATATTCTGATGCAGCAAGTCTCAGGGCCCTGGAATCTGCATTTTATCAAGCTCTCCAGGTAATTCTGATATTGTATTCCAAAGACCACACTTTGAGAAAGACAGATCTCAATTCTGATATTTAAAGTAACCTATCTATAAAAAGTTCCCAAATAATTAATAATGAAAATGGGTATTTTTATTCCTTTGCTTAATGCCTCATATATAACCCATATTATCTGTAATGGCAAAATAAAAAGGAGGCCTTAAATGGCTCCTTACATTACAAAAGCTTGAGTTTAGACACCCATTTGTATACCTGATCCTTAACTGTACCCCACAATATGATAATAAAAAATACTGATTAAAAAAAAAAAAAGCTTGAGTTTGCTTTATATGTTTGTGAAGATATTGCATGGCATTTCTAAGGTCACTTGTTTTTTCCTTCTAACAATAATTTCTGCTAATATACTAGAAATCACTGATTTATCCAGTTGTAGAATTTGAAAGGACCTGAAACATAAACAACTCCAAGTTCCTGCACACAATGGGAGTCCTGTCTTCAACATTTTTAACAAATGACTGTTCAGATTCTGATTAAACACCTTCTCCTGCAGGGAGCTCACAATTCCCTCCTTCTTATGTCTTCCCAAGTCTCCTGCTGCTTCTCTGCCCTCTTGATCTTCTGTATTTATGTAACATAACCACATTACAAAGCATCTGGTAAGGAAAAATCCATCATTGTGTGTTTTTTTCTATCAGATATAAAGTTATTTTAAAGCATAAAATGAACAAGATGGCTCAAGTAAAACAATGCCATGTTCTGCTAATTTATTTGGCAAAATCGACACCTTTCTCTAACTTGTAGTTATAGCTGTCAGGAATAAACGTTTTGTTTGTTTACGAGTTATACTTCTTTTGGGGGAGATGTCTGTTTATGATTCTCACCCATAATTAAATTACATCCTCCTATTTTTTTCCTCTGTACTTTTTCTTGTCTGATGTTTACCAAAACTAGAAATAGAATTTTTTTTTTAGGTTTTTTTTTTTTTTTTTTGCCTACAGCTTTCAACCAAACCTCCAAGAAAGATCAATTTAACTAAAAGTGCACCTCAAGACTAACTAGGATTTAAGCATTTAATTAGAAATCCATTAAAATAATTGTATTCCCTTTTAACGTAGTCACTTAACCTGTAGTTAAGTGTGACTTCTATTATTATAAAATAACTCATATATAATCTGATGCTATATTGCTCAAAATTATCTCAGAAACATTAGCACTTGTAAATTAAGTAAAAATGTGCTGAATCCAAATTCCTGAAGTTACTGTTCATAAAACCTGGTACATTGATTGTATTTTCGTGTCCCAAGCAAAACAAAGCAATATTTCTTTTTCTCATTGATTTCGTTCATTTCAGCCAAATCAATGAGAACTAAAGGAATATAATTTAGAGGGGTTTTTCCTCTTAAAAGTTAAGAGTCATCCACAATTATTTTTTGCTGGGATTTATTTCCTAGATAATTATTTATTAATAACTCAATACATGGTATATATAACAAAGCAAATCAACCACATTAAACATCAAAATGAAAGTCACGTGGCCCATGTTCAACCCTTAGTCTCTGGACCAAAACATGGTGCCTGTTCAGTTTTTGCAAGTTTTGACACCACAAAACCTTGACCATTCCTGATCTGAACCCAAGGTCCATTTGTTTATGCCTCCCCCTTACCGTGGCTCCAGAGCTCCCTTACAATCATCTCTCCAGACCCCTACCCCTGTCCCTTGTCCCTGGCGGGAGTCTCCATCGGTCCCAGGGCTCAGAAACCTCTCCCCATCCTGTCCCATGCCTACTTGCCATTTTTTTTCAACACCCTTGACCCACCAGGTCCTCCCCATGCGTCAGGCCCTGTGCCAAGAACCCATGATACTTTTAGAGCCCACATATGTGTTTCTGTATCTTTTTAATTTTTTTGAGTCAGAGTCTCACTCTGTTGCCAATGCTGGAGTGCAGTGGTACGCTCCCGGCCACCGCAGCCTCGACCTGCCGGGCTCCAGGGATCCTTCCACCTCAGCCTTCCAAATAGCTGTAACTATAGGCACATGCTACCATGCCCGACCAATTTTTTGATTTATTGTAGAGACAAGGTCTCGCCATGTTGCCCAGGTTGGTCTTGAATCTCTGGGCTCAGGCAATCCTCTCGTCTTGGCCAAAGTGCTGAGATTATAGGCTTGAGCCACCGCGCTTGGCCTCAATATCTTCAAATCAGAAGCAATGAAACATTCAGGTTGAAAATAAATTTTAATATGTATTTACATATTCATCTTCATACCAGCACAGTCATAAAATACGCATTTTTATTTTTATTTTTTTGATTATAGAGAAAGGGATTCACTAAGACAAAAGTGCCCAGGGTCCACAGAAGCTGGAACATGGCTCTGCTATCCCCTTCTGCTCCCCCTCCAAAGACAGTCTGGAAGCACAGCGTTACTGAAGGGACAGTTTTATGTCCACTTGGTTTGCATTGATTCCCTGTGGAATTCTGCAGAGTGGCTGCTTGAAGCTTTTTATATGTCACACACGCACGCACGCACATGCATACACTGGGCACCAGCTTCCTGGACAAGTGACCAGGGATTCCAAAGGGATTCCTGAGCTTCAAGGGTTCCATGCTTGGGGCTTCCTATCCCCTGCTCACCACCCTGAAATGTAAAATTTTATCTCAGCATTTCCCTTTGCAGCTGAAGTCAGGTGGAACAAGGGGGAATCACCTGCGCTGGAGCCTGGACTCTCAGGGCTCCACTTCCGCCCCTCCCCACCTGCTCAGGGCAGGCCAGCACCAACCCCCCCCGCCCCAGTGCTCCCCTTCCCCTGCCACCCGGTGACCATGTCTGCTGTCTGTTTCCCCACCCCTGCCCCACCACCCAGTGACCATTGCTCTCCACTTCCCCACCCTGCATGGGCGCTGGCACAGCAGGAGAGGGTCAGGGTGGAGAACCTTCTCCATGGTGCCTCAGCAGGTGATGGCAGCATGGCCACACTGGGCTGAAGAGTGACAAGGAAGGAGTGACCCTCCCACCCACCTGGACACACACAGCATGTGGAGTCCCTCTGAAAAGGCTGAATCCCCTGGACTCGTCCGTCACTGTGGGGAGGGCACAAGGTGGTAGAAAGGGAAGGTGGGTTTTTCTGCCCATGTCAGAGCCCTGGAAGTGGTAGAGCAGGGGTCTCAGGCACCTGTGGGTATCCCACACCCACCTCAAGTATCCCCATGCCCAAGAGCACAGCAGCAAATGAAACACACCTTGACAGAATGAAAAGGAGAGACCACAAAATTCATGTTTTAGTGCCTTTCACAACACTTTCTGCTTTTGAACAGGGGACATAAGTGTCCACCTTACCTGGAACACCTGTGCACATTTCCGGTTTCCCAGGAGCAGCTGCCTCTGATCTGGTTGTGAACCTTCAACTGGCTCGTGGAGACTCCCAACTTCCTTCTTTCGGTCAAGATGCCAGCTTCCTCTCATTTTCCTCCTTCCTATTGCATCATAACCGTCATGGCATGACACCCTCCATCCGACCCATTTCTAGCCTCACCTACCCAACCATCAGGGGCTCCCTTTAGCATCAAGCTCCCCACTGCCTTCCACTCACTCTCTTCCCCATCCGCTGTGTTCCCCATTCTGCTCCCACACAGACACCAGAGCCGTGGCCCATAGCCACGGCCTCTGCTGCATTGTCACCTGTGTCGGTGCAGCCGTCCTGGCCACTGTGCTGTTGACATGCTTGGCCTGCTCTCTGTCAAAAGGAATCTCTTATGGCAAGAGAGTTTCCTGACCCCATGTCTGAAAGGTTTCGGTCATCAACTGAAAAGTTATTTGTATACTGGTGATTCCAAAGTCCCCAGTGTGTCCCTAATGCCTACAGGATGGAGGGCAGACTCCTGATGTCCCAGGCAGCTCCCTCCAGCTAGACCCTCCTAGACTCACAACCTACCACGCTTGTGGACTCAAGTCCCTCACCAAACGGTGTTGCTCACAGTCAGCAGAGGCTTTTGCTGACTCCACGCCTGGACACATCAAAACCCTGCACCTGGACTAATCCTTCTCTTTTCTATAAGCCCGCTTCTACCAACTCTCAGGGCCCAGCTGAAACTCCTCACCTTCCAGAAAGACTTCCTTGGTTCCTCCAAATGGAAGTAATTTAGTTCTCCAGAAAACTCTGACAGCGTTTTTTTCCATCCTTCTCTCTTGTAAACATCCTATCTTGCTTTATAGTTACTTGTGAATATTTCATTTTCTTCCAACAAAATATCAACTCATTAAAGTTAGAATACATGGATAATTAATTTTTTATAGTAAGCATTTGCATTTATTTAATTATTGTGAAGTCAGTGACATATATGGAAACTGAGGCTGAGGCAAATTAAATGACTTGGCCTGGGTCAGACAGCAACAAGATGGCACAGACAGGATTCAAACCCACAGTTTCTGATGATATGTCCAGTGACCTTTTTCCTCATACTCTGCTACCTAGGGTCATTTTTTATGGTCAAAAACTAAATGAGGTCATTGCCTTGCTAAGCTATGGTGTGTCCATGTGCTCTTTGAGCTACGGCTAGGCCATGCTTTCTTAAGCTTTGGCCCCCTCCCCTGCCTTGGGGAGGTGAATCTCCTCTTTCTCTCTCTCTCTAATTTATTTTCTAAATAAACTACATTTTCTAATCTAAAAAAAAAGTAAACGAACCCTAGTACTTAGCACACTCTATCTGGGGCATAGTAGATACCCAAGAGGGATGTATCAATTAAGAAATGAACAATAATATACACCAGTGTACACAAAAGTACTCCCTTGGAAATAAAATAACTTGCTTAACATACAAGAGATCTAATAAAACAATTCACTTATCAAGACACACATTTTTGATCTGAAAGAGCCAGTGATACCAAGAATAGACTTGGCCCATATCAGAAATATTTCACCGAATGTTGCAGAATGGACCTAGAGATTTGAGACATTCATTTTAGAGAGTTGATCTGACTCCAGAGGGAGAACTCTCTCAGCACCTGGTGTGATAATGTAAGAGAAATACATTTCCAGGTTTCTCGCTGAAGAGCTTCTGACTGCAGGCAAACAAGACATAGATGAGGTTCTCAGCGAGATCTGAACAAGGAGGAGAAATGTGTCGGGGCTGAAGTGCTTTAGAAAGAAAACATGTGTCACCCCGTGCTCCTTCTCCCACCGCTGTTCCAAACGTGATTCTGTGGAATCACAATGGCAGCGCAAATGAAAGCGAAGGAAAAGTACAGGCTGGAAACATTAGAAAAGAAGCAAAAGCTGTCTGGATTCGGGCTGATAACGCTGAATTTGTCTAGGGACGGATTCTCTTGAAATTTGCACTCGAGGCTCAAGAGGCTGCACCAGGAATCATCAGCTGTAAGAAGCACTCTAATTTAGCTTAGGAAGCGGTTATTGCTCTGGTTGAATGGACATTGATTAGAAATTGGGAGATGTGCTAGAGGAGGTCAGGGTTTTAAAATGCACGTCCCAGAAATGGTAAGTTTAGCAAACTTCATTTAGAGATGGGCTTTAATTTCTAGGATTGCACCTACAAATTAGAAACCTGGCCTTTGCTCTCACATGACTTTATGGAGGTACCTGAGTCCTCGAAAGAGGCAGAAAGACAGAGGAGAGGAAGACACAGGAGAGAGGACATCAAAGTGCTTAAAACACAATAAAAGATTTGCTTCAGAGTTAATATTCTAGTGCTAAAATAGTTAAATAAGAAGCTAGTACTTAAACATTTGAGAAATGTAAGCATCAAATATGAAGTAAAAGGATATCACTCTGATCTTAGAAAGAAATAAATAAAATAATACAAAATTACCTGCTTATATGATAGAACAAATGAACTGCACTAAATCAAATATATCGAAAAGAACACGTATTTACATGCTTTAACATGGTTGAGTGTCGGGCAACCCCTTTGGGTTCCCTCCCACTGTGGGAGATTTTCTGTCCTCTCAATAAATCCTGCTGTTAAAAAAAAAAACATGGTTAAGTATCAGTGGTAAATCCACACAATAGAATACTATGCAGCAGTTTGAAAAGAATAATTTCTATTTAAGGAGAGAGAGAGAGCGAGAGAGAGAGAGGGAGAGAGCGAGAGAGAGAGAGAGAGAGAGAGAGAGAGAGAGAGAGAGAGAGAGTGAAAGGAGAAAGAATCCCTTATTTGGAAGATATTTTGGAATTGTGGAATGTTTACACAACACTTAGCAGTTGAGCATCTAATCCAAAAATCCTAAACTAAAAATGCTGCAGTGATCATTTGACTTTGAACATCTCAAACTTTCCAACTTTGGAGCACTTCAGATTTCAGGTTTTCGGATGAAGGATAGTATGTGTGTGTGTGTGTGTGTGTGTGTGTGTGTGTATACTCCCTTGGAAACAGAATAACTTGTTTAACATACCAAAGATCTAACAAAACAACTCACTTATCGAGAGACAAGTCTTTGATCTACACACACACACACACACACACACTTAAGTGAATAATCAGAATCTACACACAGATGTACATATGAGACAGTGTCCACTGAGGATGCTGACACACACTTAAGTCCAGGCAGAGGAAGGGGCAGTACAAAAGATAATAGCACTTATTACTCTTTATTACCTATACATATCATAGCCAAATCACTTCCACATAGTTTAATTCACATGTATCATGTCTCTAAAACCAGAGATCTGCAATCACTGATGGCATGTGAATGCTAATCTCTCTCTATGAGACAATGAATGTCTCACACATCCTATATGCAACATCACAACTACAGTCATGCCTTTCCTGGGCTTTCTTTCACTTCCTCGGAAGCTAAGATGCACGCTAGTAAGGCCTACTACCCACACTCCATCTAAACTTCAGGGAGAAACACTGGCCCTGATCACACCAAAGATTTTTCCAAATTTTGATGTGATCAGAGAATGGATGCTCCTTTTTCACGTTTTCATGTATTCTTAAGTAACCTCTACAAACACATGGTAGAGTAAGTTATATCTGACAACTCTGACAATATACCTCAGAGGCATGGCGGGCTCAGTTCAGACCACCACAATAGAGCAAACGTCAAAACACAGCAAGTCTCATGAGGGTTTTGGTTTCCCAGTGCAGTAAAAGTTATGTTTACACTATGTTGTAGTTTATTAAGTGAGCAATAGCATTATGTCTAAAAAACAATGTACCTATCTTAATTTAAAATCCTTTATTGGTTAAAAAAATGCCAACAATCCTCAGCAAGTCCTAATATTTTTGCTAGAGGAGGGTCTTGCCTTGATGCTGATGGCTGCTATCTCATCAGGGTGGGAGATTGGGGTGAATGCAGACATTTCTTGAAATAAGACAACAACGATGTTTGTTTCACCAATGAACCTTCCTTTCACAAAAGAATTCTCTGCAACATGCATTGCTGTTTGGTAGCATTTTACCCACAGAAGAGCTTCTTTCAAAACCGAAGTCTTTCCTCTCAAACCCTGCCACAGCTCTATCAACTAAGTTCATGAAATATTCTAAATCCTTTGTTGTCATTTCAACAACTCTTCACCAGGAGTAGATTTCATCTCAGGAAACTACTTTCTTTGTTCATCCGTAAGAAGCAACTCCTCCTACGTTCAAGAGTGACCATGAGCTTGCAGCAATTCAGCTACATCTTTAGGCTCCTCTTCTAATTCTATTTCTCTTGCTATTTCCACCACATCTTCAGTTATTTCATTCGCTAAAGTCTTGAACCTCTCAAAGTCATCCAAAAGGGTTGGAGTCAACTTCTTCCAAACTCCTGGTACTGTTGATATTTTGACCTGCTATGAATCACGAGTGTTCTTAATGCAATCTGAAATGGTGAATCCTTTCCAGAAGGTTTTCTATTTGCTTTGCCCAGCTGTATGAGAGGAATCATCATCTATGACAGCTATAGCTCTACAAACTGTATTTCTTAAATAAGAAGACATGAAAGTCAAAATTACTCCTGTATCCATGGCTGCAGAGTAGATGTTGTGTTAGCAGACATGAAAACGGTATTAATCTCTTGTACCTCTCCATCAGAGTTCTTGGGTGACCAGGTACATTGTCAATGAGCAGTCATATTTTGAAAGGATTTTTTTTGGAGGAGTGAGTCTCAACAGTGGGCTTAAAATGTTCAAAAAAGCATGCTGTAACCTGTGCTGTCATTCCAGGCTTTGTTGTTTCATGCATAGAGTACAGGCAGGGTAGATTTAACATCATCCTTGAGATCTATAGGGGTTGGAGAATGGTAAATGAGCGTTGGTTCAACTTAACATCACCCAGCTGCATCAGCCCCTAACAAGAGAGTCAGCCTGCCCTTGAATCTTTGAAGCCAGGCACTGACTTCTCTCTAACTGTGAAAGTCCTAGATGGCATCTCCTTTCAACAGAAGGCTGTTTTGTCTGCATTGGAAATCTGCTGTTTGGTGTAGCCGCCTTCATCCATGACTTCAGCTAGATCTGGTCAACTTGGGGCAGCTTCTCCATCAGCGCTTGCTGCTTCATGTGCACTCGTAGGTCATGGCGATGCTTCTTTCCATGACCCTCATGACCCCACTTCTGTTGGCTTCAATCTCTTCTCTGCAGTTTTCTCCCCTCTCTCAGCCCTCACAGACTTGAAGAGAGTCAGGGCTTGGCTCTGGGTTAGGCTTTGGCTGAAGGGAGTGTCGAGGCTGGTGTGATCTTCCATCAGGACCACTCACACTTTCTCCAAATCAGCAATAAGGCTCTTCAGCTCTCTTGTCATTCATGTGTTCACTGGAGTAGAATTTTTAATTTCCTTCAAGAACTTTTCCTTTGCACTCACGACCTAGCTAACTGTTTGGGACACGAACTTTCCACCTATGTTGGTTTCTGACATGCCTTCTACACTACACATAATCATGTCTACCTTTTGAGTTAAAGGCATAGATGTGGACTTTCTTTTCACTTGAACACTTAGAAGCCATTTAGGGTTATTAACTGATCGAGTGTCAATGTTGCTGTGCATCAGGGAATAGGGAGGCCAAGGAGAAGTTGAGAAACAGGGAACAGCCAGAGCACATTTATGGATTAAGTTTGCTGTCTTATTTGGGCACAGTCTGTGGCACCCCAAAACAATTTAGTAGGTACATCGAAGGTCACTGATTACAGATCATCATATCATAATAGACATAATCGTAATAATTTTTTGAAATACTGTGAGAATTACCAAAATGTCACACAGAGACACAATATGAGCACATACTGTTGGAAAAATGCTACAGACAGACTTGCTCTACACAAAGGCTTCCACAGACCTTCAATATGTAAAAAGCACAATATTTGTAAAGCACAATAAAAAGAAGTGTGCCTGTATTGGTTTTTTGTTTTGGAGGGGGGTGAATCTTTTTTTTTTTTTTTTGAGTTGGAGTCTCACTCTGTCACCCAGACTGGAGTGCAGTGGCCGTTCCCGGCCACCGCAGCCTCGACCTGCTGGGCTCCGGCGATCCTTCTGCCTCAGCCTTCCAAGTAGCTGGAACTACAGGCACGGGCTACCACGCCCGGCTAATTTTTTGATTTATTGTAGAGATGAGGTCTCGCTTGCCCAGGCGGGTCTCGAACCCACGGGCTCAGGCAATCCACTCACCTCAGCCTCCCAAAGGCGCGGGATTACAGGCTGAGCCTCCGAGCCCGGCTGAATCTTT
>CAUYQG010092115.1:0-23080 GCA_963574415.1 Tarsius wallacei
TACAGGCGCATGCTACCACACCCGGCTAATTTTTTGATTTATTGTAGAGATGAGGTCTCACCAAGTTGCCCAGGCGGGTCTCGAACCCGCGGGCTCAGGCGTTCCACTCACCTCAGCCTCCCAAGGCGCGTTACAGGCTGAGCCACTGAACCCGGCTGCATTTATATTTTTTAATGGGTTTAATTAAATGACTATGTAAAGCACACCATAAAGTGCTAAACCCCTGATGTGTATTAAATGAGGGTACTTTTTGATAGAAGTGATACAGAGACGACTGTATAAAAGAGTGAGGCTCCTGCTCCTGTGAAGTGATGGAAAAACAGAAGCAGTAGGAAAATGAGGGGGTTACTGTAATATATATTTTGAATGTATCGAGCAAAACTCCCGACATAGCAGAGTACAGTGACATATATAATGTGTTTTGACTATCCAAAAAAAGTATACCTAAACCTTTTTTAGAAATAAATAAAAGAACTTTAAGAATAAATATTTCATAGTAGGCATCTAGTGGTATTCATGTATAAATATAAACATATTCATTCAAAATTAACTAACTTAACAACAGTGCTGTGTACTTCCTGCCTTACATTAAAATAATGTTTTACAAACACTATTTGTAGTATATACTTTTTGAAAAAAATTCCTTTAGCCCTCATTTTAAAAAGAAAGAAAAAAAATGCTAAGCCATCGAATAAATGTTATTTATGTTATTATATGATCACCAATAACATTGTTTGTTAAATACAGCATTTTTCTTATATTAGGAAATTTACCATTTGATTGTATTTTCTATTGTAATCTCGTTATTTTGTATAGTATCTGTTTAAGATAAGATTTCATGTTTTATTGGACATATCTGATAGACCTAGAGCTGCCTAAATATGAAAAGCCTTAATTGAACAATATTTAATATAATTAATTTTTAGTATAAAAGATTTCAGCATAAATAGTGCTAAAAATAGGAAATGTATCAGGTGTTGGTGTTTACAAATCATAACCCCAATGAAGTAACAATAGCATAATCATGTTTTTTTCAAATCTTTTAGTCAAGGTTGAATAAGTATAGCTAAATTTGAGACCATTCCTCCAGCTAACAATGAGCCTCTTGTTTTACTATTTATAATGAATGGCCTATTTATATTTTCTTTATTGTCACTTACCAGTATCTCAAAAAAGTGGTACCCATGCTTAGGTATGTGACATTTACACTGATCTGAGGACAAAAAATGATAGTAAAGGTTTTTCAACTGTCTTTTCTTAAAAAGAAATATCCTTCATTCTTAGATAATGCACCGTACTTTTTGTTACACTGTTACAATGTCATTTCTTTGAAGAATGATGATGAAAGCTGAAGCAGCAAGGGTGTGTGTGTGTGTGTGTGTGTGTGTGTGTGTGTGTGTGTGTGTATAAGTCCTTACTTAGGAAAATAAAAGCTGGGCACTTTATAAGGTTGTTATGGTGGTGGTTATTTTTACTTTACTGGTTTATGAGATTAAAAAGTCTGGAACTTATTTTAGAGTTATTATGTCACCTTTAAATACTGTGAAACAGGACATACAATGACGGTTTCTAAATATCTTCAAGGTTTGGTAGTTGCTTTTTATGATACATTTACTAAAATCCTGCAGAATTAATGAGGACTTTATAGATCTTTCAGCTACTGATGAGTTGGTGGCATTTAATTTTCATGGATGACATGACATCTCTAACCTAGGAAAGATTTAAAAAACAAACCACAAACTTCTTGCCTAAGAGATGAAACCATAAGAGTACAAGCGCATAGTGAATGACAAGAATTGTTCACTGGATGCTTACTAAAAATGACAAAACAGATTTTATGCAAACTAGTGCTGTAGGAGAGGGAGATGTCAGTATAGAACTGACCTCAACTCTAAATACAATCAAGACAGGTAGTAATTTATATCCAACAGACAGAGTGAAGGGGTCAGTGGATAGAAAATAACTATGAGAAGATATCAAGAGTAGGGGGATCTTTGCTAAATAGGCCCTACAGGACAGGCCAAGGACTTAGATACCAAAGGTGGGGGAATGAGAAAGTTGACCAGATATCAAGGGTGGGAGAATTCTTTCTAAAATGACTCACCAGGATTCTTTTCCAAAACTGGGTTCAGCAGGCCAAAGTTCAGGCCTAATTGAGAAGGTAGCTCAAAGAAGTCTGACTAGAGTTTATGAAGCAAGGTGTCTTTGTCAAAAGATTGGTCAGAAGGTAAAAGTAGGAGACACTAACACATCATGTGATGTTTAAAACCAATCAGTTTTTGAAAGATTGACCTAAATCCTTGAACTTCATATAACAAGTAAATCCCTTTGGATGAGTGTAAAATAAGGACATTCACTTGCACAAACTTTCATTTTGAACTGTTTAAAGGCATATTTTAATATTCTCTAAATTCCTCGTTGTAGTATGTTATTAAATTAGTTTTAAAAACTGACAGCATCTCAATTCCTTGCTCAAGACCTCTTCTGATAGACCTGAGTTTTTATTTTTTTCTAGTGTTGGGATTAAAGGATTTAGTATAAAGCTCGAGAGTAGATATTCTTAATAGGACTGAGATAATCAAATAAATGATAATTACTACATTTTGCCAAGAGTATCTTTTAAGTGAAGAGAAGATAAGAGCAAATCTTATCTTTTAGAATTTGTTAAAACTGTTTAACTATACACTATGTTTACTTGGCATTTTAGCAACCACAGCAGCAGAATCTCTTTTCATTAGAACTATCCTGGGAACTTCTTTAAATTGTCTTCTCAGATGTGGCTTATCCCACCATCTGTCAGCACTGCAGAAAATTTAGCATTAAATTCAAACACTTGTTTGTGCCTAATCTATTGAGGTTAAGCAGGATACTCAGGATGATAAGAACAACCAACCTCAATAAGTGGTTATTAAGCATCTACCACTACCAAGCACTTCCTTAGGTCCTACGTGGCCCCCGCCCTTTTAAAATTTACAGTCTACAGGGGAGATAAACAATTATTATAAAATTATATGCCTTTTTGACAAGTGCTATAACAGGATATGGATCAGATTGCTTTTGAGATACACAAGAGTATCTTTCTCACTTCTTGTGTTGGGGTGGGACTGGGAATATGCGGGCAGCAGCAACATAGAAGTGTGAGTGTGTTTGTGTGTGCATGGGCATTGGAGGTATGTTGGAGGGGTGTAGTAGCCTCCTTGGTAGGGTAAGGGAAAGGGAAAAGAAGAGCTACCAAAGGCAATTCATAAGCTGAGACCCAAAGGATAGAGTAGAAGTTATCAAGAAGAGACAAGGAAGAATGTTCCTTAAAAAAAAAAGTTATGTCATATGCAAAGACCCAAGAGCAAAAGAAATGTGAATTTAATTTTTTTTTTTTTTTTTTTTGAGTTGGAGTCTCACTCTGTCACGTGAATTTAATTTAATATATTTAATATGTGTGCCTCAAACTTTAATGGGCATTTAAATCATCCGAGGTTAATGTCAGGATGCAGAGGCTGATTCAGTTATTCTAGGGAAGGACCTGAGTTCCTGTGTATCTAACAAGCTCTCAAATAATACCAATGCTTCTGTTTCATGGACCAAACTTTGAGTAGCAATATATAGACAACACAACTTCCAGTGACTAGACACTTCTCTCTCTAGGGAAATAATGAATATTCCCTAGGCCATTTTCACTATTGATGGTGACCTACTTATTGACATGGCATGAATCATTGCAGTGATGGCAGTACAGTGCCAATGCAGCCTCTCATTTATTTATATATGAATTTTTTTCCATAAAGAAGGCTGCTTTATAGAAGTCTGGTTTAAAGTCACTACTTCAAATTCAGCATTGTACCTTCTTTCCCACCTTTGTCTACATCCACATCGAAACACATTTAGCAGCTTCAGCATGAAACCAGTCTGAAAGCATGTGCTTAATAAATATTGTCAACACTTGTCAAAATCAAAGGCAAATGTCCCAGGGAAGAACCTGCAGCCTTACCCATTAGGAGCAAGTTATAAATCTGTACTCTATCTTGACAGCAGTTCTTTTCATGTCAATTTGAGCTCATTTTTAATAAGTGCATTAATTTCATGTCACTGCTATTTCTGCCTCATCCTGTAGCCCCAGAGTTCTGCCTCTCTAGAGACCAAGGACTGCATCTTTGCAAATACTCTAAATATTGCATCTCTATTTCAAAGGCATTAGAACAGATTAGATCATGTTGTAAAGTCACCTACTGGAAATTTATACCCATATCACATGATTTAAAAGATAAACTTAACACTTTTTTCATATTAGGTGCCATTAAAGTGACATATAATGTGTTTTTTTTTTGTAGATGAGAAGATGCATTTGCTTAGAATATTGGTGCAGTGGTATTGCATCACACTGGTCGTTAATGCACTGATTTTTGTACACTGATTACTTTTGTACCATGTGACTCTACTTCCTCATTTAATTCTCATAACAATAAGAAAATATCTATGTATTATGCATACCTAAATTGATTTGTTAATGCTATACAAGGTAAGCTTAGAACGAATGGAGTTATCCTTGCAGACAAACAACAAAACCTTCAAATTCCCTTCTGTACCTTTATTTCCAAGTAAGTCCTCATCGTCATCTTAGAGGCTGAAGGACTTTCGTACCTATATTTCGGTGGGTAGACTTGTCATTTCTTCTTACTACTACATAAGCTCAGCAGTTCTTAAACTTTTGAGTGCTTAAAAGTACTATAGTAAGTTGTCTATCTATAGTCATATACATGTGCTTTGTGGGCAAATAGGCAATTTTCAAGACTGATCTTTTACTTTTCTCTGTTTTCATAGTACCTCAATTTTGGACCTAAGCAACCCTTCCCAAATGAGATGTGATTCCTTGAAGTTTTATATTAGGAAAGAGTAGTCTGATGTCTGCCTTAACCTTACTTCTCAACCTGCCTATTTCCCACTCGTGGGGCTACTAACCCTGTAAAATGATATGGAAGATGTCCTAACACTAGACATAAGTGTTATGGCCTGGATGGGTCTAACACTGGACATAAGTGTTATGGCCTGTTGTGGCCTTAGATGGCCTGGATGGAAGTGATCTACTAGCTCACCAGAGCTGTCTGGGGGACATAGTAACAACAGGACATAGAGTTGTGAGGACCCTACTGCCTGTCTCCCTGAATTCCTGCACGCAGGGCCTTGACTGGCTCTTAGAAGGAATCATGTATATGATTTCCTTGACTTATCAACAAAGTTATTAAAGACCAACTTCTACATGTAAACTATTTAGAACTGTTTGGCCTTTGGGTAAAAACCAAACTGTCCTGTGACCAAGAAGGCATTCAGAGGGATGATGGCACTAGGGTTGGGGATAAATGTCAGCTTAAAAAGTTATGGAGCCGGGCTTGGTGGCTCAGCCTGTAATCCCGCGCCTTGGGAGGCTGAGGTGAGTGGATTGCCTGAGCCCGCAGGTTCGAGACCAGCCTGGGCAGGCGAGACCTCATCTCTACAATAAGTCAAAAAATTAGCCGGGTGTGGCAGCACGCACCTGTAGTTCCGGCTACTTGGAAGGCTGAGGCGGAAGGATCGCCGGAGCCCAGCAGGTCGAGGCTGCGGTGGCCGGGAGCGGCCACTGCACTCCAGTCTGGGCGACGGAGTGAGACTCCAACTCAAAAAAAAAAAAAAATTATGGGTCTCACATTGTGGGAAACCTGTAAAAATGGAACCGAATACTCAGGTCTTCTCTGATTTTCTGCAAGTGACTTCCAGGGCTATGAGGAAGCCACAGCCTTTAGTCCAAACTTGTTATTCATAAGTAAAGAGACAGAGACTCAAAAAGACTAGATGGCATAATAGGGAGGAACTGATAGCCAGGAAATGAAGCCAATATCGCTTTCTTGCTTTTGTCCTCTCTCTTCCTCCATCTCTCCCTTCTTCCATCTTTTCTTTCTTTCTCTTTTTTTCTTTCCTTCCCTCCCTCTCCCCCTCCCTTTCTTCCTTCCTTCTTCCATTATCTTTCCCCAGTAAAGCAAAGATAACTTGAATGTTATTCTTTCATTTGCATTAGATTCACTCTAGTCCTAAAGATGACAATCACTCAGAAAGTAATATATGAAAATTTAAAACAACACAGATTTTACTTCAATTATTCTGTGCACATTTTGCCTGAATCTATGATTTGTTATACAGCACTGTCAGTAGTCATCTTAAAAATGTCATTCCATAATAATGAAAATGCCAAGAGACTACACTAATGTATGTTTGACTTATGACTAATTGCAATGCAGTAAAAATTGACCAATTCAGTGCTTGAAATATTAGAGTTATACATTGTGTATTTAACCAGTATTTTTTCTGGTCCTTCTTTTGAGAGAGAAAAAATCTACATGCTGCATTGAAAATTATATACAGAACTATTCGATTATATTTCAAAAATATATGTTACTGAATTGTATGTGTTCTATGTGGTCAACAACAACGAAAATAAAATGTATGGAACTGCAATATCTGTACATTTTTAAATTCCAAATTATCATATTTTCAGTAGAGAAAAATGTACAAATGCTTAAAAGATTTAGAGGGCTTTTGTGCTAAAATGAGGCTCAATTTTAAATTTCCAATTATATTATAAAAAGCAAGTTCGACAATAATTTCAATTTTATCACTTCTTGAAAATGTAGAAATAATTTTAAGTATTTATATAATATTTATAAAGTCTGTACATAGTAAAGCCCATCAAGAATTGACAGAGATAGGGAAAGGGATACAAGTCTAGAATTTTGGAGACAGAACAGATGAGGGACTATCTCCAGCCACAGGGATGGTAAAGAGAAATGAGCTGCATTTTCTAAAGTCTGTACTTTTTTTAAAAGTACCATCTTGCCTCCTGATTAAAATTATGTTTTATTCTCATTTTAAAAAATAAAATGAGTATTTTATTATGTGTTAGTATTGGCAGAGCTTAATTAACATGACGATTGAGAAAGCTTTATTTGAGTTTTAAAACTGCTTGCTTAAGAGAATATGCCAGCACTGCGAGAAGTCAGACAGGTGCAACTGTGCCCATCAGAGCACTGTGAAAGGCAGAGTTGCAGTTTCATGTTCCTAATACCATCATCCACAGTGGTTCCACCAATTATAAAAGTGTATGCAACAACGAAATGTCAATTTCAGGGAGATTTGCGGTGTTTGATGCAATCTGAAAAGATTTTTGTTTTTAGTTTTTATAAACCACATCGTGATCCATTCATTCTTCATCTCCAAATATAGAGATGACTCACTGGAATGTGTTTTTGTGTTTTGGGGCGCAAACAGCAAGTTGGAGCCACCACTGATGCATGAGGTTTCGGAACCGCAGCAGGGCAGCAGCAGCTCGGGAAGCAGCCTGGGGAGCTCCATCACAGCATGTAAAAAGGTAACCTTGACTTACACCACTTTCTTCTCGCCAGTTGCACTTGGACATTCATTAGTTTAGTCCGACCTTTCAAGCACTTTTTCTAAAGTAGAAGTAACAATAAAATTATAACAATCATCCACAGTTTGAATTCCCAAATAAGCCCTCATGACATTAAAAATAAAATTCATGGAAACGATCTGAAAACTCAAGCAGTTTCCGAAAAGCATAACTTGAAAATTACAAGCCTCTACTGCCTCACCACTTCAGCCTGAACTTCCTCCCCAGGACCTCTTCCCAAACTTAGCCATGGATACCCGCCTCTTGGCTCTCCTTTCAGAAAAATGCTCACAGATCTTGAACGATTCTATTCTATTAAGCTCCTAAGTCTGTATCTGAGAAAACCTTATGGCCGTTCTGCTTTGATATTTTTCTAAAGCAAAGGGCATGCTTGGCTTATTAGGAAAAACAGAATTGTATTTCCTAGAACATAGACTTAAGAGCTGATAAACAATCTCCCTCTAGGATACTTGCAAAAAGTTGTCATTCAAAGAACATAAAAATATCAAATGTAACTACCTCATTTGTCCAGCCAACCCAACTAAGCCCCAAAAATTTAAAGCAGAATACTCAAAATCCTGGTTTCCTGCTCTAATATTTCTGTCACTGTTTGATACGGAATTCCACGGAAGCATGTGTTTCTTCTCATCCCAACTTAGAAGAAATCACACTGTATTATTTCATTTCTTGCAAAAAGATTAAATTATTTTTTAAAAGATGTAAAGACTAATTCTGTTACTAAATATAGGATACTGTGCATGAATCATGTATGTATGTAATATATAATATACATGTTTATGCGTATACATACATAGTTAATATATATATATCAGTTTGTTGATTACTGTACCCAGTTAAGTAGCCTTATTTATTCTCTGCTTATGTTACTTTTATAACCGTTTAGTTTAGAAATATTAAAGAAATTAACAAATATATAAACTGGAAAATGTATTTATGACAGAAACTTAGTATTATATATAGTTTTACAAAAGTATTTGTATGCATTCATTTATAACCAAATATAACAAATAAAGCAGTCTAATTAAGGACTTTTATTAACACATATTATATTATCCATCATTCTTTCTCTTCTTACAAAATTTCTATAAATGAGTCAATGCTATAAATTCCAGTTTTTAAAGAAGGAAATGAAGATATCATAATTCAAAATTATTTTGAGTTATTGATTAAAAAGCTAAAACTGGAGGTCTCCAAGACTTAGGTATATTCTATTCAACCCTGTAACTCCAAATTATAAATTCTTCACCTGATGCTGTGTGTTTTACAAGGCTAAATGATTTTTAGTTTATTCTAATTTTAAAACTACGTATGTTTTTATTGATTAAAGCTCGTGTGGTATTTAAAAGAAGACTTGAAGCCAGACTGCCTCATTTGACATCCAATATCATCATTCCTTGTTGTGTGATCTTGAGCAAATGATTTTACTTCTTCATGTTTCTATCCCCTCATGTGAAAAATGAAGATAATATTATCACCTATTTCATAGGATTCATTGAATCGATAGACGTGAAGTGTTTAGAACAGTGCCTGGTACATTTCAGGCACTTGAAATAATGATGATCTATCACTAATATTATTCCTTAGATTAATATTATCAGCAAGTATACAGCCCTAGAAAAATAATTCAATATAAGTATTACCATGCTGAAAGAGCAAGGGATTTATGGTCTGTTATCTCAGCTATGGTTCTTTCTCCGAAAAAAGAGTTGATCATATTTATTTATTTAAAATAAGATTATATCCAGAAGCTACTGAACTGAAAGAGCTGTCTGAGGCTGGATGTTCACACACAAAAAATATTACAATTGAGTTATTAACTCTAAATGAGTTCATTAGCATATTTATTTGTTTGTACATATACATAAATGTATATATTTACAAATAGGAATTTAAAATTTTAAATATAATCCAACTCATTCTACAATTGTTTCTAGAACACCTATTAGGAATTTGAACTGTATGAAATTTCCTTTCTTTACATATTAAAAATGACCAAATATAGACAATTTCATATGGTTTAACCTAAACACATCCAAAACTCTGTTAGATCTTAGGAGAGACAGATCATAAATTGTCCCCACCCTTAATTAATTCACAGTATGTTTGGGAGATAATATTGATTTATCTTGTAAATAGCCAAACAATAATAAGTTAAAATATTATGCAAGATAACAACAAAACTTTACAAAAATATTGTGTTTTTTACAAAATGAATGTTTGTGGCAACCTTGTGTCCAGCAAGTCTCTTGGCACCATCTTTCCAACAGTGTGTGCTCACTTAGTATCTCTTAGTCTACTAGTTCACTTAGTAACTCATTTAGTGTCAAATATTTGGCTAATTCTCTCAATCTCTCAAACTTTTACATTATTATTGTACCTGTTATGGCGATCTGTTTGTTACCACTGATCTTTGATGTTACTATTGTCATTGTTTTAGGGCAGCACAAACTGCTCCCAGATAAGATGCTGAATTTAATCAATAAATGTGTTTGTTCTGCTCCAAGGACAAGCCAGCTCTCTTGCTAGGTCCTAATGCAGCTAGTGACTTTGAGTTGAAGCCAATACTAATTTGCTATTCCAAAAAGTCTAGAGGCCTTTAGAATTATGCTAAATCTGCTCTGCATGTGTTGTATAAATGGAAAAACAAAGCCTGGATGACAGAACATCTGTTTACAGCATGATTTACTGATTATTTTGAGCACACTATTGAGACCTACTGCTCAGAAAAAAGAAACAATTCAATTAAAATATTATTGCTCATTAACATTGTATCTGGTCATCCAAAGTCTCTAGTGGAGATGTACAATGGGATGAATGATGTTTTCATGCCTGCTAGCACAATGTCCATTCTAAAGTCCATGAATCAAGAAATAATTTCTACTTTCAAGTCTTACTATTGAAAAAATACATTTTATAACGCTATTACTGCCATAGATGGTGTTAACTTAAAAACCAAAAGGTGTGTACATTTAGAAAAGGAGACTTTATTTCTTATAAAGGGTTGCAGCCTGCAAGATGGTCATTGTGCAGGCTGGAAAGCATAGCCTCCAGCAGAGGCCTGAGAGGCACTTTAAATTTAATGTAGGAGCTTTATGGTGAATGGGATCCATACATACATATATTCAACAGGTTACAGGAGGAGCTATGATTAATCAGGAAGGTAGTCCTGTCACATGCTTATTGAACAAGCATGCATGTAACATACAACCCATGTTCACCTTGGGGTAAAGACTTAACATTTGAATGTACTATATTTAGGCCCTATACATCAAAAGTATTTTCCAGAGATGAAAGCACACAAGTGCACAGCCTCTGTAAACCAGCCACAAACAGTCCACAGTCAGTGGTCTTCATATCTGGAGAAAGTTGCTGAAATCAGTCTCTTGTCCAGTGAAAACTGCAGTTATAGTTGGTGGAACAGGGGGTCAGTTAATTAGCATCTAAGACTTGTAATTGTCTTAATATTGCTTATCTTAAGGTCAGTCCTTGTTTAGCTGCCAGAGGAAAAATAAAAACCCTAGGGCAGTGAAAATATGGTTATTCTTTAAGTACAGGAGTATGTAATTTAATCCTTGGTTAAATTTAACCCTTGATTAAACCCATGGCCTTAGGTCCTGTTTATAATTTGACATTTTATTGCCATGAAGAGTCTGTCCTGTCAGTTTTATGATCTCCATCTTAACATTAATCCTTGTCAGTTTTTGTGTCTAATTCACAAAATGGATCAGATATAATGAGGCATGTCTGGCATGCCATCCTGTCATGGCTGGGAACTGGGTTTTTAAGATTTTTCTGAGATTCCCTTGGTCAAGTTGAGGGGGTCCATTCAGTGGATAGAGGACTTAGGATTTTATTTTTTAGTCTGCTGTAGTGATTCCTCTAATAGGTTTAGGCAAAGTAGATAGAAAATCTTCTAGAAAGGATTCATCATTCTAGATGCTATTAAGAACATTTGTGATTCATGGGAGGAGGTCAAAATATCAACATTAACAGGAATTTAGAAGAAGTTGATTCCAACTCTTATGAATGATTTTGAGGTATTCAAGAGGTGATTAAAAATCAATAGAATGAGCCTGAAGATGTGAGTGAATTTCTGCAATGTCCTGAAAAAACTTGAACAGATGAGGAATTGATTTCTTATAGATGAACAAAGAAAGTGGTTTGTTTCTTGAGATGGAATCTGCCCCTGGTGAAGAGACTGTGAGCCTTGTTGAAGTGACAAGAAATAATGTGTAATATTACATAATCTTAGTTAATAAAACAGTGACAGGGTTTGAGAGGATTAACTCCAGTTTTGAAAGTTCTACTGTGGGTAAAATATTATCAAAGGACATTGCATCCTACAGAGAAATTTTTCATTGAAGGAGGAGTCAATTGATGCAGCAACCTTATCCTTCAGCAACCACCAAGCTGATCAGTCAGCTGCCATCAACATGGAGGCAAGACTCTCTACCAGCAAAAAAATTATGACTTTCTGAAGGTTCAGATGATTGCTAACATTTTTTAACAACAGATATATTTAAATTAAAGTATGTGCATTGACTTTTAGACATAATGCTATTTCACACTTTATAGACTACAGTGTAGTGTAAACATAACTTTTATATGCACTTGGAAACTATATTAGTCTTGATTCTCTAGAGGGACAGAGCCATTGGGATATGTGGAGAGAGAGAGAGAGAGAGAGAGAGAGAGAGAATGAACCAGACAAGAGAATCCTTGGACCAGCAATAATCAGTAACAAGTTCAGCAGGAAAATGAATCCTAATTTACACTCAGAAGTATGATCAAGATTTGAATATGTAAAGAGAATATCCAACCAAGTTTAGGAAGGGTTGCTACAAATTAATAAAGAAGATGTTAACACCTTTCTGAATTGGCAAGATATTTTTAATGGTCATAGACTATTCATTTCAGATATTCTCTCAAACTTCCATAATAATTGCATTTAAAAGACTACTTAGTAGCTCTATGTGCCACATGTTATACACCATGTGGGCTATAATTACTTGCCATGCCTTCAAAAGAGTAGCTTATCAATGTTTTCCTCTTTGTATCCAGAACAAAAGCCTTCAATAAAAAGTCATTGAATATTGAATTATTTATGCCTTTATTATTTTATTATTAAATAATTTTGCAGACTAATTTCGATGATCATTGATCAATTTTTTAAATTTTCTTAATCACAGGGAAGTGAGGATCTGTATGTTCATAAATGCATATATAACATATGTTCCGTACAAAAAAAGACAGAAAGAACAAGAATAATTATATCTTAGAAGACAAAAGTAAGGCTGCCCCGATGAATCACCACTTTTCACAGTCAATCAACCTTCATTGAGAGTAACATAGATAATTGAAATCTATTGGTAATTCCCCAAACTCATTTCATGTAATAGCTTCATATTTTTCCCCACCGAATTTTTTTATCAGAACTGACACATTATTAAATTAACTGATGGGAGAAATAAAACAAGTGTCCAGAAGATAATGCATTAGTTGAATAATCAGCCTCTAAAAAATTACAAATAGACTGATTTATTTTACATATTTCATAGTGAATCTCTAAGGGTTATGGGAATCCTACCAACTCAATTGCTAGTGCTCCTGAAAGTTCTTCTTTGGTGTTGGGGAAATATTGTGGGAGCCATAAGCTGTGAAAAAGTCATAGCATCAGGAGAAGGACTTTGCTGCTCTCATTTAAAGGAAGAATTCTTCAATATATGTTTTTGGTAGTGAGAAACTGCCTTTCCCCAGAGCTAAGATGACCATACCATGCAGTGACAATTTGCATATGTTGTCCTGGTACTTGGTTAATAGACCCCGTTTTGCTCTCAAAAGTGCTCTAGTATGCAAAATAAATTATATGGTTATCCTAGCTCCAGCTCCATCTTCAGAATTATCTTTTCTGTCCCTTCTCCTCCTCTTCTCCTCCTCCTCCCCCTCCTCCTCCTCCCCCTCCTCCTCCTCCTCTTTCTCCCCCTCCTCCTCCTCCTCCTCCTCCTTCCCCCCCCCTTCCTCCTCCTTCTTCTTTGAATTGGAGTTTCACTCTGTCACCCAGACTGGAATGCAGTGGCACGATCCCAGCCACCACGCCTCAACCTGCTGGGCTCCAGCGATCCTTCCACCTCAGCCTTCCAAGTAGCTGGAACTACAGGCACGCGTACTATACCTGGCTAATTTTTTTTTTAATTGTAGAGACGAGGTCTCACCAAGTTGCCAGGTTGTTCTTGAACCAATGAGCTCAGGCAATCTCCTCACCTCAGTCTCCCAAAGTGCTGAAATTGCAGGTTTGAGCCACTGTGCCTGGCCCCTTCTCTAAGCTAGGAAACTTATCAGACAAATTCACACTGAGGTGTTAGTGATTGCTTAACTTAATGTAGTGATGACAAATCTATTTGCTACTACTGTTATTATTCCCTCCGTTAACTGACATTGGTAATTGAACCTCCTGAACTTGGACATGACCTTGTAATTCTACTTATTAGGAAGTTCCAAGAAAACACCCTCAACCCTACCAGGTTGGAATGTGAGCTAACCTCTGTGTCCCTGTAATTTAATGAGCAGTGGGACCCAGGAATAGTTTTAATATATGCTGTGAGATTCTCCAAAATTATGTGTTTAAAATAATAGAATTACAAAATATTGCAGGAAAAAAATGGGCAAGAGTTACCGGTGGAGAGGAGGCCCTAGAGTTCCCATCACCACCCCACCGCCAGTATTCCTTGAATTGTATCTCATTGAGGCATTTATTGCCTGATGCTCTATTCTCATATTACCACTGCTTTTTATAAAATAAGTACATCAACCAATGTTAAACTGAATCACAGGATCCTGGAATGGTGGTTCATACCTGTAATCCCAGCACTTGGGGAGGTCCAAGTAGGAGGATCACTTGAGCACAGGAGTTTAAGACCAACCAGGGCAATATAGCAAGACACCCATCTTTACAATAAGTTTAAAAAATTAGCCAGGCATGGTGGTGCACACCTATAGTCCTAGCTACTCGAAAGATTAAGGTGGGAGAATTGTGTGAACCAGTAGTTCAAGGCTGCAGTGAGCTATGATCGGCCACTGCACTCCAACCTGGGCAACAGAGTAAGACTCTGTCTCTAAAGAAAAAAGAAAAAAAAAGAATCATAGGGATTTTTCACTAACTGAGCTAAGTGATTCTAAATGCTATTCTTTTATATTTGCTAAACACTAAGTGAAAGGTCTTCTTAGTCTCTTTATAATACATTAAAATCTATTATCTCCAGGGAAGCAGTGGGTTGTTGTATATCAAACCTGGACTTGGAATTCAAAGATCTGAATTAGATCCCAGGTTTCCCTTCTTACTTTATGATCGAAGGCCAGGGATGTAACCTCTCAGACTCAGATTCTTTAGGGTTGGTGTGATACATACCAAAAGATTTGTATAAACCTTTGGTGCATGGTTGATGCTCAATAAATATTAGTTGTTTCCAAATAAATAATCTTTAAACAAGGGCAAAATTTACTTAAATGCTGATGTGAACATAGCATTCAATGTGCCCTCATTATGTTGAATATCTGTTAAATTTTCCTCTACTTTGAAAGCATTATATTCAGCATTATATTTCCATAATAAGTGAACATTTTCAATTTATGCTTTACTTCACTGTCTTGAAGACTTGCTATTTGGGATAAAGTGAATCAAGTCTCTGAAGATAATTCATGTGAGGAAAAAATTGTTGGAGAAAAATCAGCACCTGAAATATCCTTCTCTTTTCATGTTATGTTAATTAAATTCGCCTTAAACTTGGACTTATCAAAGGCAGCAGATTGAAAACACTTCAAGTTCCCATAGGCAGAGTTTGATCTTAATATGACATCTGAACAGCTTTTTGAAGTTTCAAGAGCAGTCTTGGCCATGATAGCCCTCTTTAAACTGACTAAATGTGCTGTCAACAGTGGCAAAAATGTATCTGAAGTAAGACAAGAATGGATGTCCCTGGATGTTTCATCTTATTCTGTAAAATACACTTTCATCTAAACCCATATCTTTTTGATGATGTGAAATTAATGAAAGCAATTTAATTAATGTGTGAAGGCACAGGCATACAAATTGGAAGACTTTTTCACAATCTGTTTCTTATTTCTAAAGACATTTTTATTAATCAGAATTGTATTGCTCCTGGACAAAAGCCCCAATGATATTCTAAGAGGCTAAGAAGTACTTCCAGCATGTTTCAAAGCTAGATAGTCACATGATGGAAAATAGGTATAATGTTCTGTATTTGTAAAAAGGATTTTCTTTTAAGGAAGGAAGGACTTTTGAAATAAATACATACAATTAAAACAAAATCAGCACAATTGAGCTGTGCTACACTTACCTTTCTGTATAATAAAACATAAGGCTTCTCCCTGCCTCAGAGTATAAATCATTCTCAGGTCTACAAACACTCTGTTCTGATCAAGTAGCCTGTCAATTGTCTTCAGGCCAGTTTCTCATACCAGAGAATGACCTAGCCAATTTTTGGTCTGATTACTACAAGAGTCATCAGAAGCATTGAATAAACAGGGAAATTTTTAATAAAAGAAATAGAGAATTGTCTTACTAAAAGCGATATTTAAGGAAAACTAATCTGGTAGTTCTCAAGAGAATTCTTTGAAAAAAGCACCTGAAATCTGGGATGCCAGGTGAGGGGTGGGGTTAGGGGACAAGGTGAGGGTGGGGAGATGGAGGAGAGGTGAAACCTGTTTAGGGGTAGGGGTAGACGCTAAAAGGTACCCGAGTGAGACACATTTGGAAGTCAAGATCAGTAGGGCTGTGGCTGTGACTGTTGATGAGAATGAACTCGGACTACTTAGGCTGAAACGTTCAGAATGATGGAACTGCAGAGACCACTGGGAAGGGGCACTAGGAGACAGCGAGGGAAAGTTGCCATCCCAGATTCAACACAGTTGCATCTGAAGAGCCAGCCATAAAATTCTTTCTGGGGGCAATTTCAAGAACTGCCTAAGGAAACATGTCTGCCACATCGACATCTAGGTGGCTTCAGGGATGTACTGAGAATAGAATGTAAATAATGAAGGCTTAGGGCAAGGACTCATTTTCCCGGCCTTTAGCAAAAGCAGGTCAGGATACTGTATGTCTTCTCTTCCCTTTAAGACAGCCAGGTCCACAGAAGCAGATGTGGGGCTGCCCGTGCCACAGGAAGAGTTTGTTCTTTAGAAAATGTCAATGTGCCGATCCTATGTGGAAATTCTTAGACTGTCAATTATGGCTTATTTTGCAGTTTAAATATGATTTAGCTTTTTATTCCAAAATCAGTATGTTTGAGAACTTCTATTCTGGACTCTGCCCCACTTCTCTTTGCCTCAAACAATTTAGCTATACAATGTTGAAGATACCAATATGCTGGCATTGTTCTGTTCTCTACAGTTCCGTTCCTTGAGTGTCCTTTTGTTGTGTGGGAAGAACTCCTGGAAGGATCTTGTGTGCATTTTCTTTTTTTTTCTTTCTTTTAACCAAAAAGTAGGACTCTGAAAACCTAAAATAGCTTAGAATATTTTGCGGAATTGAGAGTGATGCTGTAATGCTGGAAGAAGTCAAGTGATCTATTTTCCTGAATTCTTGCTGTAATTACCCCAAACTTTCTTATATTTTGTATCAAATATCTTTATCCAGAAATGGAAGGGATCTTACATTTTAAAAATATCTAATATGACATTGAAAATTCTCCTTTCTATATTTGGGTACTTAGAAAGATTATCTGTCCCTGCTTCCTATCACTAGCCTTGGGTCCTCCTCTCTTTTCTTTGAGTCCCTCATCTAAGAAACACTGTGGGTTTAGTAGACTGGAGTAGACAGTACATTCTCTGCCAGTCCCTGTAGCATCCATCTTTCCTGTGTCTTTCCAGGAGTACTCTTCTAATTAAACTGTCCAGTTTTCAATCCTGCCATCGTCAGAGTGGAAAGGAAGAATATGGCTCAGATAAATTGGAATATGCCTCTAAAGGGGTTCTGTGATTTATGAATCCCTTAAGGTGAGCCCCTCCTTCATGTGCCCACATTTACTGGGCTCATCTCTGCATTTTGAGAAGGAGACTCACCTTCTCACCTTGATAGACCATATCATGGCTCATACTCTCCAGGATGGAAAGTATCCAAGAAGCAGTTGTATCCCTTAACAAAGTATGGGTTCATCTGCATACATTGTAAAAAAGTAATTGTTTCCAGTAGCTTTTTCCCAAGAAGAGAAGTCTGAGAAAAGAGAATTGTCACTTTGGTTTAAGTGCCAAAGGCCAAAAGCATGCCCCAATACTCGAGATACATGGTCATTAAATCCATTGTTTCTTTGTCCAGTGGAAAATTCTGTGCCACCTATACTTTGCATACTAACACCAAATAATCCAATATCAGTGGTAGGCTTTGACACAATTCACATATTTTTTCCTGCATATGTGTTTCTTCTTATATTTTGCTTCTCTTAACATTAAAATCACATTCCTTTCACTGATCTTATAAATGTTATAGTATTATACTGACTCTAACTAGCAATTAATCAGCTGTCCTCTATTTATATGTCTTACTTGATTCTGTTTAAACCATTGCTGATCATTCATAAATTATACTATATTTGCATTTCCTGAGTATATCTGTTTCCGTAACTCTTGCATTTTATACTTGAAACTCAAACTTGGTTTTTGCGTTCATGTGGAAAAAGCTCTGATCAACTTTCAAAGAATTATCCAGCCAGCTGACATCTGTATGATATGACAGAAGTAGACAAGTGTGGCTTGATACTTCTTTATCAATCCCCATCAGTTCCCAAGCTCTGAATTGTCCTCTGTGATTTTATTCTCATGACCATGTTGAGATACAATGTAACTTACAGGATATAAGTAATTAAATGGCACAAGAAAAACAGGGAGACTAAAAATAAATAAATAATAACAATAAAAAATAGGGAGATATCTGAGACTGTACTGACACCGTATTTCATTTCTTGCCATGTTAGAATGCACTCTGGCCCAAGTTAACATACAAAGTCTCTAAATTAGGCATTTGGGACTAGTCATTCTTAAGAAAGGAGATCTTTTGTTTATGAAACATCTCCATTTTATTCTCACTTGGTTACATCTTTATGTGACATCTGTCAGGAATGAATGCTCCATAAATCAGTGTAATCCATATTTATTTACCAGAAGCAAACTTAGTCAGACCAAGTATATATTGAAAAAAAAGCATTCCATAGATGACTGTCCTGCTTAAAAAGAAAATACAATTATTTTGTTTGTAAGTCAATGTTGCCTTCTTTCTTATCTTGTGGTATTCTCTCCTACCCCACTCCACAGTAAAGGGAGAGAATGGATTGCAGGCTCACTGCTAATCTTTTTCTTCCAGCCCTTCCAACCAACTATGTCTTTTAACTGGTGAATTATTCTTGCTAATGGAGAATTATTTTGTTACAAGGGTTAAAAGAACTCTGCTATTTTCCAATACTTTTCTAGTAATCAATTACAAGATTTCCAAATCTCAGTGGGTGTCAGTGGAATAATGCAAGAATGCTTTACATCCAACCAACCAGAATTACAGAATATGTCCTATGAATGATTAAACATGATTATTCATACTTTCAAAACTGTTTCTCCTTTTTGTCAAAGAAGGCTAATACACAAGCACTCAGGCAGTCATTCAGTAAAATCATCATTAAAAATAAAATATTATCTTAATGTTTAATTAAATCTTCTGAGAAATGGAAACTAAACCACTGAGCTTCTGATGACAATTTTTTTTCCACACAATAATTGTATTTACAGTTTCTGGCACTATTTCTTCCAGGTAGTTCAGTATGCTTTATATTGACAGGCATTACACAGTTTCCCTGTGAAATAATGGGAAAGTATTTATCTCCCACAGTGGTATAGAATATATCCCAGAGTGATATCAAGCAAAAGACTACAGAATTATCAGAAAGTTTACTATTGCATAGGTTAAATCAACATGAAGTTAAGCGTGTAAAATTACACAAAATCTTCTGACTTCTAGTCCCATATGAGAGTGTCCGTGTGTCTGTGTGTGTTAGACTTTTAAACTACTATAAAATTTTTTTTTTTTTTTTTGAGTCGGAGTCTCAATCTGTCGCCCAGACTGTAGTGCAGTGGCCGCTCCCGGCCACCGCAGCCTTGACCTGCTGGGCTCCGGCTATCCTTCCACCTCAGCCTTCCAAGTAGCTGGAACTACAGGCGCGCGCTACCATGCCCGGCTAATTTTTTGATTTATTGTACAGATGAGGTCTCGCCAAGTTGCCCAGGTGGGTCTCGAACCCGCGGGCTCAGGCAATCCACTCATCTCAGCCTCCCAAGGCGCCGGATTACAGGCTGAGCCACCAAGCCCGGCTTACTATAAAATATTTAAGTCATCAATTATACATTAATTAAGCCAGTGACTAAATGTTCCAAAATTATAATAAAGTTTTGAAGAATCTTAGAGTGCTTTAAGATGTTGAAGGATATCTGACCCAGCTCAACAATGAATTTTTTTTTCATTGAAAGGTAAAAGATTCTGTTCCCACCAGTGAGAAACCTTATTTCTCATCACTTCCTCCACCACTCACTCTGCACCAGCCATTTACTCTCCTTAAATATGCCTAACACACTCCTACTTTGAACATGTATTTTTGCCAGTGACCTCTCCCTAAGAGTCTGCTCTTTTCCTCAGACGGGTGTATTGCTGGCGCCTCACTCCATTCAGATCTCTAATCAATGTCATCCTCAGGGAGGATTGCCAAGACATACTTTCCAAAGTAGCATCCCTTATTTTTTACCTTTTGTCTGGCTTTATTTATCTTCACAGTAGTTTTCATTATCTGACATACATGTGTATTTATTATTTAAGTGATTATGATCTGTTCTCCCTCAACAGTATGAAAACAAGACTGTTTTTTTGTTGTTATTCTTGTTTTGTTCACCAATGCCCTAGTTAAATAAACAGTGCTTAGTAAAAACAGCAGGTGTTCAACAAGTAGTTGTTGAATGAATGGATGAATGAATGGAAACTTAGTATGGAAAGCATTATCCTTCTCCTATAATAGCATTCCAAAGCTAACATCAAATGAATATAGAGTTTAATGCTTTTGAACATGATATGAGCCAGTATGAAATCCATGCTGAAATTTTAATTTTAGAAGTATCTTATAAGGAAAAAAGGCACCTTAAAATTAATAGGAAAACAAACCATGACAAAACACCATTATGTACTTGTAATAATTACTAAAATTAATTTAAAAGCAAAACCTAACAACACCAAACACTGATAAGGATATGGAACAAACTGGACTTTCATACTTTGCTGGTGGGAATAAAAAATGGTAAATCCACATTAATAGACATATTTTTCAATTCCTTATAAAGTTACCATACAACTTAGTAATTTCATTCTTGGGTGTTTACTCAAACAAAGCAAAAACTTAAATTCAGACAAAAACCTGAAAGCAGATGTGTACAGAAGTTTAATTCATATTTACTAAAAACTGAAACAACTCAGTAGTGAGTGGATTTTTTAAATAATCTGTGTCCATTCACACAACGGAATGCTATTCAATAATAAAACTTAAAAATTGCTACTAATATCCAACACGATATAGATGAATCTCATACTCATTCTGCTAAGTGAAAAAAACAGGTCACAAAAAGCTACATACTACATGATTTAAATAGTATGCATACCTTTTCACAAAGGGAAGAATTTTAGGGATAGACATCAGATTAGTGGGTCCAGGAGCTGAGACTTAGGATTTGGGGAAGGTAATGGAATTATTCTACATCTTGATTAAGCTGGTGCTTACACAACTATGTGCGTTTTTCAGAACACACACAACTTTACATAGAAAAGGTGAATTTTATAGAAATGTGATATTTCCATCAAGAAAATGTTACCAACAGTAGAGATGTAATTATGTTGCCAAGCATAGGTGGTAGTGTCTGAATACCTGCTTTCATTCTAATCAGTTCTTTGCCATTTTTACCACTCACTATTCAAATCTAATTGAACCCCTCACGTCACAGTCCTTTTGTGTATAAAATGTAATTGAATGCCCTAGAAAAAGTCTACAACAGCAATAGAGTCTTCTCTAAGTGATGTCCGTGACTTTTCTAAGGGGCTTCTCAGGTTCCCTTTATTCTCCAGCTACTCTTGCTTTTTCCCTCCACACCACCATCACACATTCATTAAAACCTTGTGCCACATTGGAAAATTTACATCATACTGTCCAAAGTTAGCATCAAATATGGAGTCTAATAAATATTTTTGAATATAATTCAAGCCAATATGAATTCCAAGTTAAACATTTCAGTTTAAAAGTGTATTACAAGAGAAAATAAACCATGATGAAATACCACTGTACACCTGTTAGAATTACTAAAACAAATTTAAAAACACATTTCTTTGGACAGTGCTTCCAGCTTTTTCCACATCATGACACATATTTAAATATTTGTTTGGCACCCTTGAGTAAGCAGATGACCAGAGGTTCTTGTCTTGGAATGGCTACCTCAGGTCCTGTCCAGTCTCCAGACAACTGAGAGCATCAATGTTGCAATATCTCAACAAGGTTTAACTGAGTCCACTTATTTGGGGGAGGGGATACTGGGAGGGGCCAGCCCTGTAGGTTTTGGGGGTCCCTGGAAAGATGTGGTGGCATCAGCAATTCGAGGGATAGATACGAAGAAGAGAAAGAAAGAGAGAAAGAAAGAAAGAGGCTGGACTCCTGTCTAGTGCAGAAGCCATTTAATGGAGGTTTCCATGCTCCTTTTATCCTAAATTTTCACAGGTTAGATCACAAGATTTTCACCTGAACACAAAGCCAGGTGGATGAGGGGCACCCCCCACCTGCCAGGTGTTTCCTCAGGCATGAGGAAGAACAAACCCAAGATTGTTTTACTCTTCCCCATGCTTGGTTAATGTTCCTCAAAAGTAACCCAGCAATCTTTCCCTGATGTCACAATGTTTCTAATAATCAGTAGCTTTAAAATCCCTTACACACAATACCTTATGCCTTATGCAATGACTAACTTATCTTAATAACTTTCTTATTCTATACTAATTAATACCAACCCCAGCTACTATGCTAAAGTTCCAACTGTATGGTTACTATGACAACTCTTAGCAAATACAGCTTAGACCGATTCCCAAAGAATGTGGCCCAGTCCAAAGATCATGCCAGGCTCTCTTCAACACAGCATTCTATTCTGTGAAGGCAAATATCCTAAATAATCACTAACCTAAGACTTAAACAATATAATATTAAAACTGCCTATCCTACAATTCTTCTAAGTGTATTGTATAAGCTTAAATCAACTCTACTAGAACAAAAACCTCACACTAATTATAGCTAGAGCCAGTATTGAAAGGCTGTGGCCCAGTCCAGGATACAGGCTGGGTTCTTAGGAATGTGACCCAGTCCAAAATACATGGTGGGCCACATCTCGGAACGGCTGATTACAATCTCTTAACAAAATGGCTACTCTAAAATCTTATTCTCTATATATCTATACTAAACTTAAACATTTGATTCTAATACAAAAAGGCTTGCAATTATATTAAGGCTCTCGAATATGACCCGAATTTGAACAGCTTATATAAGGGCCAAAACCGCAGTCTGT
>CAUYQG010092118.1:0-22427 GCA_963574415.1 Tarsius wallacei
CTGGACCCCACGGGGCGGGCAGCGGAGAAGGCCCCGGTGAGGAAGGCGTGAGCTCTGCGGGAAGGGCCGGCCCCCCGGAGCCATCTGCAGTCACACGCGGGGGGTCAGCAGAGCCACCTGCAGGGGCAGGGCTGGGCTTCCCGCTGGGCATGCCTGCAGCCACTAAAGTAGTTGAGAAGGGCTGAGGCTGGGCCTCATGGACTGCCATGCTGGTCACAGCCAGCTGTGACACCCTCGGGTGCACCCCTCCTGCCACCCTGGCTGAGATGGGCCAGGGGGATGCAGGACCCAAAGCTGCCTCCGACACTAACCAGGAGGGGGGTCCCCCCAGGAGCTGAGGAAGATTGCCAGATGCCAGGGGACGGGGGGACGGACGGGCCAGCTCTGCTGCAGGGCTCGAGACCTCGGGTGTGGGTGGGCCTGGCCACAGGATGCCTACGGGGTCCAGGACGCTTTCGGAAGGAGCGTGGCTTGCATCACCAGAAAACGTGTCTGTGGGGGTCGCTATGCTCTGTTGGGAAGTGGGCCCGGCCGGTGCTGGGTGGGGGCCCGGTGGCCCATGGGGGGGTGGCCCGGCTGGCTCAGAGGAGGTGATGGAATGAGGTGGGGCGGGGGCCAGTGAATGACGTGGGGGTGCAGGGGGAGTGCCTGGCCTCGGGGAACTCGGCAAGATGGAGGAGGTCCCCGCCCCCACTGGCTGAGATGGGGGAACGGTGCCTGAGGACGGCCCTGGCAGGACGGAGGACCACAGGGGGAGCATGCTGGTGAGAGGCACACCTGCCACCACGGCTGCTTCTTGTCTCTCTGGAGGCGGGGCTAGGGACTCGAGAGAATCCTCAGAAGGCTGGAGGGAGGCGCCAGGGCTTCCTCCGTGCAGGGAGGGAGAGGGGTCCACGTGGGCCCGGGCTCGGGCTCTGCGGTGTGTCTTGGGTGGAGGGCTTCGGGTCAGCGGCCTTGTGCTGGTGCTGTCAGGGGCCTGTCCCAGCATAGCCTTGATGCCGTCCACCGCGGAGGAAAACTTGACTTCTGAGAAAGGCCATGTTGGTGAAATCGGCAGCAACTTCCCGGCAGGGAATGACTCCGGGGCTGGGGGGACGCTCATCTGCAGAGTGTCGGGTCCTGTGAAACAGAAGAAACAGCAGTCAGGCGTCAGGTGACCATGAAATGACCATGTGGCCAGATGCTGGGAACAGAGGTGTCCTGCCCCGCCCCCTCAGATCTGCCGCCCTGCCACGAAGATCACAAAACAAATCCAAACCACAAATCCCATAATGGCAAATACGAAAATGCTGTGGCCAACCCAGGGCCGAGCCGCTGGGACGCCGTCTCTGGTGACGTGAAGCCTGAGCAGAGACAGGAAAAATGCTCCTCTTAAAAAAAATCCTGGCAGCACCTATGAGGCTTGGATGATGAAAGTCACAACCTGGGAAATCAAAGCAGACGTGGCCATCTGCCGTGGCTCATGACACCAAGATAAGCCACCTCCGAGAAGCCACAACATGTGGGACAGAAGGACCGTGTACCCGAGCGTGAATCCTGGTGAGGACCCCAAGGCGTCCTGTGCCCAATGTCAGAGCCCATCTTTGCTTGGAAAGAAGGTTCCGGTGAAACATACTCATTGTCCTGGATTTGAAAGCATTCCTGACGTGATCTTTCTCACAATGCCTAACAGCCAAGGAGATTTTGTTCGGAGCAGGCTCCTTCAGAATGAAAAACCACTCACATCCGTCCTCGGGGGCGGACACCTCTCACGAGGCTGGGCGTCACCCTAAATGCCTGCAGGGGCCAGAGCTGCCACACTAGCCTGGGCCACAGGGCAGACAGACACGGAGGCAGGGCACACAGGGAACACTTGAGGAAAGCCGGAGATTTCACATGCTTGGGGCGGAAGGCGCTTCCCACAGATGATTCGCTTTCTGTGGTTTCTGAGCACAGGTGGTGCTGAGCCCCCCAGAGGCGGCTGAGTGCCCTTCAATAATATTTTAAATCAAAAGTAAAATGAAAGGTACTTCTAGAGCTTTCTACACCATTAGTTAAAAAAGTTAGAACAGTAGGGCACAGTGGCTCACGCCTGTAATCTCAGCATGTTAGGAGGCCTAGGTGGGAGGATGGCTTGAGGCCAGGAGTTCGAGACTAACCTGGGCAACAAAGCGAGACCCCATCTCCACAAAATGAAAATAAAAAAATTAGCTGGGTGTGGTGGCGTGTGCCTGTGGTCCCAGCTACTCAGGAGGCTGAGGCAGAAGGATCACTCTGAGCCCAGGAGGTCGAGGCTGTGGTGAACTGTGATTATGCCACTGCACTCCAGCCTGCAAGTCAGAGTGAGACCCCGACTCAAAAAAAAAAAACCCCAAAACAAAAAACCCCCCAAAACCAAGTTGGAACCACCCAATAGAAACCAACCGACCAAGAGGCGAAGTCAGGAGCCTGGGTGGCCGGGGCTTGTGTGCACCCCGCTGTAGCCACACTCACAGCTGCCCGCTCCACCAGGCTTGGGGACAGGAAGAGACCTTGCAGGGTGGAAGGAAGGGTCCTGCAGACAGAACGGCGCCACGCAAGTGCGTTTTCAACCCACCAAACAAATGGGTTGTCACTGCGGGCACTAAGTCCCCGTGTTGTGTTTGTTTAACAAACGGGGACACTGGGACCCAGAGGGGAAGGCCGCTTGACAACCGAGCAGGAGAGCCACATCCGCACGACAGGTGCCCCTGCCCCGGGCTCTGTCCTGCCCCACGCGGGCCCCCCCAGCTCTACCCTTCAAAACCCCCAGCAAAGCAGCCCGGCCACCGAGCCGGAATCTGAGGGCACTTGATCGTCTAGAACACGCGCTCTCCCCGCGGTCATGGACGCCACACGGTAGTGGTCTGAAAGATGTTTTTCAGTGTCAGCTTGTGAGACCTGGAAAAGGAAGGACGGAAGGGCGTGTCTGACTCTGAATCAGGGAAGGCACACAACATCCCCGCTGATTCTTTCTCTTCTTGTTTTTGAAATTCCCCATTCTTGGGATTTACAGACGCCCAAGGAACTGGCCTGGTGGCGTGTTGAGAACCTTGGGGCTGGCCAGCACTGCATGGTCACTGGGCTTGGTGTTGCGGACGAGAGAGGTGCCGCTGGCTCGGGGCAGGCCGTCCTCATCGACCAGGCTTGGCCCGGGTCCTCATCGCCAGGTCAGGACTCTGAGGGCACTTTCTGCAGAGCCAACCCACCCCACCTCTGCCAGCCAAAACCCAGCTGGAGAAGAAGCCAGTGTCAAGACACACATAGGCCCCCAGACACCCGCATCCACTCGTGTCGCACTCAACACGCGCCCTCCTTTGGGGGCCGGTGCGTGGGCGCCATGGCAGTTGTGTCTCCACAATACACCGGTGGCCTGAGAAGGTGTTCCCTCCCACAGGGCCGCACCCCCACGCCCCTGCCCCCCATCCGTGCTGCCCAGCTCCTCGGCAGCCCTGACCATGCACGCATGCACGCAGCCATGTCCAGCTCCCCTGCGGGAGGATGTCGTATCCCTGGGAGGCGGTGTGTTTTCCCAGTTCCACATGGGAGTCCATTCTGGTAGCCCGGGTGCCAGGTGGAGTCTGCGTGGGATTTCTCCCTTCGGAGCTGCACTAAAAGATGGTCCACCATGAGCTCAGCTCATCGGGTTAAGAGCAAAACAAGCCCCTCTTGCTCCAGGCCAGCAGCCTCGGAGGGCGGAGAGCATGCAACAGGCTCCAAGGCCTTTGCTTCTGGGAGGGAGTCTCACAGACTCACAGAGGTCCTGCACACAGGACGGAGAGACGGTGGCAAGACCAGGGGGTCAGTGACTGACGGAAGGACCCTCCCCAGGGAGGCGGGTGGAAACTCCACACTGATGAAGTCCCCTCCCGTGGGTTTGCTTCTGCTGGACCTCATTGTTCCAGACTAGAATCCAGCGTTCCCCAAGGCGGCCCTCAGGAACACAGCATTCCATGTGCCTCGTGAAGGCGTTTCCATGAGCCTTTTTTTTAAAATAGAGAAAAGGTCTTGCTCTGCCACCCAGGCTGGAGTAAGTAGCATAGTCTTAGTTTGTTTCAGCCTTGAACTCCTGGGTTCAAGGGATCCTCCCACCCAAGCCTCCTGTGTAGCTGGGACTATAGGCATGTGCCACCATGCATGGCTATTTTTTTTGTAGAGACGAGGGTCTCGCTCTGTTGCCCAGACTGGTCTCAAACTCCTGGTCTCAAGCAATCTTCCTGCCTCAGCCTCCCAAAGCACTGGGATTATAGGTGTGAGCCACCACACCTGCCTCTGCATTATTGTTTTAGATGGAAAGTCCTCGGAGTGTGGGGATCATATCCTCATCATAATTATCCTCCTCCTGATGTTTATCTGAGGACTGCAACTTTCCAAGGGCTTCCCTTCACTGTCCTCACTTTATCCTCCCACATGGTGCCCGGCAGCGACGTCATGCCAGGTGCAGATAGGGCGTTAATAATGGCTTGTTGTGCCTGGACCAGCCTTGGGGTCCACCCAGTCTAGGACTGCTCCAGGAAGCCAGGTGATTCTGATCTCAATTACTGTGGATCAGAGCTCCCCCAGCTTTTCTTGCTAAACAGTTTTGGTGGAGTTAGGAATGGCTTCATCAAGTTCTTCTGCAAACCAAACTTGACCTTCCTGAAAGGTGATGTCAGAAGTTCTTGCTCAGGGCTCTGTGATCATAGAGCCTCCTAGCAGGCCAAGCCCTTTAGGTCACCATTCAAAGCTTTGTCACACCCTTGCCCTGGCCTGCCCTTGTATGGGAGACCCCTCCTTATCCCTGTGAGATTGCTGTTTGGGGTTCACTAGTTTCTTTGCTGAGCTCTTGGAACTCTGATCCCAGCCAACACCATGGTTTGAGCAGCTGGGGAGCAGTGGTTCTCCCATGGGTTTCGGGGCTGTTCTGCTCACCCAGTGAGCCACCTGTTTATCAGCCTGGGCATACCTACTCTCCCGGATTTGAGGGTCAGCTCTACCATTCATCACCTGGGTGGCCTTGGGCAAGTGACATCGCTCCCAAAGCTTCAGCTTCCTCCCTTGTAAAACGGGGATGGTCATGCTGCTCGGGTCCTCTGAGCTCTGTTGTGAAGCTCTTGGGTAACTGGGTGTGCTAGACTGGTGCTGGCTGTTTTGTGAAGCACAGCAGTGAGTTGATGTTCGAAGAAGCAATGTGGGAAAGCACCAGGACAGCCTGGTGGCATGGGAACCACAGGAGTGGACATTCCACAGTCTTCTGTAACTGCTGGACTCAAGTCCCAGGAATGCTTTAGAACTGCCAGTGAGAATCTAGTGTCTGGCTAGGCAGGAGGATGAGAGGGGAGAGAAAGAAGAAGCCCAGCAAGGAGAAGGGCACAGGAGGTGACAGAGGCACTGGGGTGCATATCGGGGCTGTTGAAAGTCAGGGATGAGTCATAAGGCCCATTAAGGAAGATGCCGGACCTAGGCATCAGGGCCAAGGCCGAAGATGTATTCAGTACTTCTGGTGACAGCTGTTCTTTGAATCAAGTTATTGTGATGGTTTTTAGGGACTATGTATTCCCCTGGGCCAGACCCCCCTCCGTTCTAGCCACCCCTGGAGGACCCCAGGCTGGACGCCATGACTGGTAGGCCTTCCTGTTGGTGATGAGCACTCGGTGAGTGTCTAGGCAGAGACTCTGACCTTGGTGCTCTTTCCCCTCGTGCTCTTATGGGTACTGCTGAATGATCTAGGGGTTTTTTCAAAGATGCCAGAAAATTCACCAGTGAGCGGGGAGAGGCTGTTTCCACAACAGCAGTCCTGCATGAGCTCACCTGCACACTAACTCCTTGGCTTCCTTCATGGACTCTCAGAAGCCAGAAGGCTGCTGCACGGTGCTCAGCTGCACTCAGGAGTAAGAGAGGTTCGGGTGGTGTTTGGAAGTTGTAGAGGCTCTGGGTCTTCCTTAGGGCAAGGGGGTGAAATGCAGAGATTGTGGATGGGGACCCAGGAGCTGGGGCAGCTGCCATGAAGGCCCCAGCACAGGCCCAACAAGCGGCTTGGTGGTTTTGCCTCAGAAGCCCACAGCAAAGTTATTTTTGACTCCAGTTTCACGTCTTGCTGCTTTTTAAAAATACCGAGCCATGAAATTCCTGCTCCAACTGTTTTTTTTATGGCACCCAGTGCTTCAGGCTGGCCACAGCAATGCTGTGATGTCACGTTCCGGTTCCTGTGACTCATGGAGGCTGCTGGGCGCCGAGACTCAAGGCAAACGGTGGGGAGCAGGCAGGGAGCAGGTCCAACAGTCCTGCTGGTCTGGATCTCTTTGGCGTTTTAGTTTGTTAAATGTCCAGGTCATTGAGCTCTGCTGACCTAACTCAGTAAGACCAAGGACTTTTGCCTTTTTGCTTTGGGGATAGAGAGTAGACCATTTGCTTCAGGATACTTTAATTCTGCCACCCCCACCCTGCTGTGGTCCTGGCAGTTCCCTATCTGATGGGCTGCTAAGGTGAGGTGTCTAGTTCCATACTGGTGGAAAGATGGGAATGCTGGGCCCTGATATGGGCCAAGCTGCCTGACCATTCTCGAGGACTCTTGATGTCCTTCTTTCCTGGGAAGGCTGCTGTTGTTTATAAAAACAGACTCCCAATTTTAAAGTAGTTACACCATTTTCCCTGGGGGTTGGTCCTCCCAAGTGTATCCAGATCGAATTTGTTGGGAAGGTACATCCTTTGGTGATCCCAAGAGGGCATGTGCAACCCTCCTGATACTGCTCCTGCGCCTGGGCTGTAAGGGTGGTTGCTTGTTTCCACAAAAATGGTCCCTCCCCCCGCCACACATCAGCATTTCTAGTCACCTCTTGCATTTGGTCCAGCGTGGATTTAGCCATCCTCTTTGTGGACATTCAAGGGCTGCCCTTTTGGCCAAAGCCAAGTTTAGGACAGCCTGAGCCTCTCTAGGGGTTTGGAGACAAGAGACTTGTTTTCCTTCTGTTAAGAGGCTACTTCCTGGGGAACAAGGGACTCAAGACACTGTCTTGGTCTGTGCGGGGAACACACTTGGTGGTTGGCTCTAGCCTGCTGCAGAGGGACTGGGGAAAAATATCTGTCCATCTGGGCCCCTGGCCCCTCCCTAGCTCTGTTGCTCTTTTTGGCATTTCACCCACAGTCTCCTCTGACTTTGCAAATGAGGAGAGACAGCGGAGGCTGCGTCTTCCCCAAGTAGCAAGTCAGACCAATGCCTACCCTCCCTCATGGCATGCAGCCTGCTAGTGGTGCTCATAAATGGGGCAAGCTTATGTTTGTTATTGCAGGGGGGCTGGAGGGCAGCTCCCATGGGGGTCTGGCAGAAAACTCTGGTTTTCTATCTTCTATCCCATCTGCGGTTATAGCAAAAAACACCCCCTCCCCAAAGAAGCTGCAGATTGAAGGCTTCTGCCTGCCAGATGGGCTCGGCAGTGGCTGTGGTTACCTCTGGGGCCTGGGAATGTTCACGGTCGGTCATATGAGATTTCTTCTGTGAGGCTCTGAGCAGGCCTGGAGATGGGGGGAGGACTGGGAGATGGTGAGCAGGGGTGGTGGCTGGTGGAGAGCAGAGGCTGGGAGTGGGGAGAGAGGCCTGTGCAGGGACATCTCATTCAGGCCAACTCTGGGCTTGCTCTGAGAAGGGAAAAGAAGGGGACTCCAGGTGATTTGCTCTTGCTTCTCTCGGGACCTGAAGACCCTCCAAGGAAGGGTCAAGCATTGGTCAAGAAAGGAGTCAATGACTATTTCAATAGACAGCCCCAAACCAGCCTACATGGCTCTGAGATTAACCGAGCCATAGCCCGGGTTACTCACCCTGTGGCTACTTGACACTTTCCTGACTGAAGTACTGCCACAGCAGGGTCAGAAAAGGCTACAGTCGGGCCTGCTACTTCTCACTACTCACCCTGCCGGGGGCCCTGATTCAGGCCTGAACTACCAGTACAATCTTCTTCATACCCACAGTAGCCATGGCTGGAGAAAGAGAGAAAGCAGAAAGAAGCTTTGTCTAAGCAGGGCATGGCACGTGGGAGGCAGTTCTGTGCCCCCATGATCTGGGCCCAGCTGGTGGCTCCAGAAAACCGACCAAATGAGAAGCCAGGTTTCCTCACTATGGATCAGTGGATGCTTGACAGGACATGAAGGGCCCTGTGAGACTCTGTCCCTGGCTCCTTCTTCCTCTTTGAGGTGTTCCTGCTAGACAGGAGTTGCAGCCTGACTTGCCAAGCTACATGGAGGTTTTCAGGCCTCTAGCAGGCTCCCAAGCAGTCCCTCTGGTTTCGGATGATCATGTCTTATCAGGTCTTGGTAAATTAACTACTCCGTATGTATTGTTGTAAAAGACCACCTCTGAAGAAATGAGATGCCGAAGGTGACCAAGGCCAAGCAAGATCTACTCCCCATGCTCAGCCCTGTTTGGACTCTTCCCGGAGTTAGAGTTCAGCAGGGCCTATGACCAAGCATTACTTGTGTTCTACACCTTGGGTCCTGTCCCTGTTAGAGACTTGGCTTCCCTGGTGGCCTGATAGGGTTGGCAGGAAATGTGCTTGAACCCAGGCCAGTGTCGGTGGGGTTGTAGCTGAGGCCCTCCCTCCTGGTATGAGTGGCACCCCGTGGATCTTAGGAGCATCTGTTTTATGAATGGTGGTGAGTGGACCCACTTTTTATAGTTTTTTCTTTTGGGGGAAACAGTGACATGGAAAAGGCTGTGTTCATTTAGAAGGAGTTGCTGTAAAGCCACGAGGAAGGTAAATTAGCCAAGACTCCTTAATCTGGTGGCTAATCCACTGATAGAAAATAGCGTTTCATGTACTTCCCAAAGAGAGCTAATCCTCAGCAGAGGTGGGGGCTGGGGGATGCAAAACCGTCAGAGAAATTCTATATCCCTGAGATAATGTGAAACAGAAACACGGGCCTTGGGGCTCAAGGGAGCAAAAGCTCATTTTGTGTTTGCAGCAGACTGTGGGGTTAAGGGGAGTGGCTAAAAGACAGTTGCTGAGCCTAGGGAGATTGGGAGGAATTTCTTTTGAAATTTGTTTTTTTGTGGGTGAGCTGTGTGTGATCCTGGGCATGTTAGCATGTCAGACATCAGCATAAGAGGGAATCTTCTTTCCTTCCCCTGTGAAGTTCAGGACTCAAAGATTTTACTCATCAGATCAAGACTGAGGTGGGAAGGGGAGGAACCAGGCTACTTCCTCGACTCCCACCCCCACTTCCTGTTGAAGCTGGGAGGCTTCTTTCCTCCCAAACCAGCTGGTGGGTGCTGGCCCCTCCTGCCTGCCTGCACTCCTCTCCCTCCCCCACCATCCCTTTAAGCCCACACTGGAAAGAGTGTTCCTCACCAGCGAGGCAGGCCCATCCCCAGTGTAGGACTGCCCTTTGGCCTGGAAAGCACAGAACCTGTATTCTCTGCATTCCCAAGGCACTCAGTATCGGGCATTTGTCCATCTAGTACTCAGTATGCACCTATTGTATGCCAGGTGCTGTCTGGAACAGGAAGACAGAGGTGAGCAGAAACAGACAAAAATTATTGTCCTCGTGGTGCTGACATTCAGACTGATGTCAACAGGCTACTCTAGGGCCAGCATTTATAACCTCTGCCTCAAAGGCCCCTGTGCTGCAGACCATTAGGTATTGGACAGTGCCTGAGGCTGGGAGACAGAGCCTTGGGTAGTGGGAAGGGCTGGACTTGGGCCAGCAGCCCCTGTCCACAGGGACCTGGGCTAGCCCCTCTGGCTCTCCAGTTGCCCCTAACATGTAGCAGTGGGCTGCCAGGGTACCATCAGCAAGGCAGGACCCTGAATGTAGAAGGGGGGACCCAAAAGACTCGGAATTTATTTATAAAAAATTGTATATTTATTCTTACATGTTTAAACTTCAGTCACCTTCAAAGTACTCTCCGTTTTATGCAATACCCCTATCAAGATGCTTTTTCCACTGCTCAAAACAGTGTTTTTGTTTTTTGAGTCAGAGTCTCACTCTGTCAGGCTTGAGTATAGTCATACACTCATGGCTACTGCAGCCTCGACCTGCTGGGTTCAGGCAATCCTTTCGCCTCAGCCTTCCAAATATCTGGAGCCACAGGTGTGTGCCTCCACACACCTGGCTAATTTTTTTATTTATTGTAGAGATAAGGTCTCGCCAAGTTGCCCAGGCTAGTCTCAAACCCCTTGGCTTAGGCAATCCTTTCACCGCCACCTCTTAAAGTGCTGGGATTACAGGTATGAGCCATGGTTCCAGGCCTTCAAAACAGTTTTCGAACTTGTCAACTTTGATTCCTTTTAGAGCTTTTGCCATTTTTTGTTTCACTTCTTCCACATCGACGAGACTTTTTTCATCCAGGAAAAAAAAAAAAAAATCGCTTGGGGCAAGAGCCAGTGAATAGGGAAGGTGGGACATGGGAGTCATGCCATTTTTGGTCAAAAACTGCTGAATACTCAATGAGGTCTGGGCAGGTGTGCTCGTAAATCACACTTTATGAAATGGGCAAACATGTTGAAAGAATCTCCAGAACAAAACAAAAAATTCACTGAAGCCGAATGCAACCTCTCACAACACTTGCTGGTACACTAATGCCAATGGGCTTCTAGAACACTTACCTAGCAGAGGATTCCTGTACTACAAGTGGCCCGCCCTCCAAAAAATAATTCTGGGTGTTTTTGGATCCCCTCTCATATGTACATGGGAATGCATGCGAGCACATACAAGACACAAAACTGAAGCTGGCAAGAGTCAAGGCAGATCTAGGATAGGCAGAGGGCCCCAGCAGCCCAACTTTGTTTTGATAGCTCACAAAACCCCACAGCAGAGATTCCCCTCTTATTGCATCTGCTTTAGATCTTTAGAATCCGAGTGAAGTCAAAACTGTGCTACAAGGGAGATTAATTCCACATTTTTCATCTTTGCAATGAAACCAAAGGAACGTTAGACGTTTTGAGCAACACAGTTGAGACCAGGTTGTTAAGCCAATAGCCAGCCCCACGATGTTTCCCCTGGCCTGGCACAAGTGCCCTCAGTGGTGTGGCCGGTGACTGCCCTCTCCTTGGAACTTGGAACAGCTGGAACCTCCCCTATCCCCAGTTATCTGGCTCCTGTGTTGGTGGGGACAGGCCTGGAGAACCCCAGCCCCACCAGGGAGACCTTCTGGTGGGGGAGCCCAATTCAACCACAATCCAGGAAGGGATTAAAAGGAACTTTTCATCATGGGAGAACCTTAAGCAGCAGCCAGATCACCACATGCATCAATAGCTCAGACTCTCCCAAACCTGACCACAGGCCTCATTGAGTCCCATCTGTGCCCAGGGCTCCCCCAGCATCCCAGAGCTCCCCCAACATCCCAGAGGTCAGTCAGGGCAATGGCTGGGGGGGTCATGTTGCTATATGCACCCCATTCCCAGCCTGACACAGAGCAAGTGCTACATATGTATCAACTGTTAACATGAATATTGCAGTGACTCAGAGAGATGTGTTTTACAGACAAAGAAACTGAAGTCCTGAGTCAGGTAACTTGTCCAAGGCCACTCAGCAAGTTAGTGGGCAAGTTCACATTCAAACCCAGACTGTATAGCTGAGGAGCCTGTATTCTTACCACACCACACAGGACCAAGATTCTCCACTGGGAATCACTGACAGCATTTTCCAAAGATCCACACCCATGTGCCAGCCATGCCATGTGGGAGTGGGGGAGGGCAGGCATCCAAGCACTGGGGCTGGAGCAAGGAGATTCCTGGGGGAGAAGAGCTGGAGTGGGCCTCGGGGCGGCAGGTTTGGTCAGGGGGCAGTAGTGATGGGCAGCACAGGGCTGGAGGGCCATATGAATGCCATACCACAGTCTGGCCTTTATTCCTGAGCCTTTGGACAGGAAAGGGAAACAGAGAAGCAGTGAAGAGGGCGAGAGGTAAAGGGTGCCCCAGGAATAGGGCAAAGGGAGTTGCCAGGAAGCTGAGGTGTGAGGATAGGGATTGAGAGGAACAGGTAGGAGGTGAAACCTGAGTGCTGAGAGGGAAGCATCCAGGCCCCAGCCCTGACTCAGGCAGGCTACTCCTCTCAGCAGAGTCCTGATGTGACTGCCCCTGCTGATGATGCCCTGGCCAGCCCAACACAGCAGCTAGAGGAGCCTGGGACAGCCTGGCCCTGCTGTGCTCATCACCTCACTGCCCTCTCCTGGACTCTGCTGCCTCTCCTTTCTCAGTCGTTATGGCTCCCCATCTTGCCCTGTCAAACACTGATGCCCTGGTCTCCCAGCCTCCCTGCTAGATGTCAGCCTAGGGTGGTAGTAGCTCCTCTTGCTGCTGTGTCCTCAACCCAGGCAGAGTGCTCAGTGGGCTGCATGGATGGACATTGGCTCACTACCTCCTTCCATTAGTTTGTCCCCACCATTCTGTCCCACTCCACGCCACCTGTCTTCCAGCTCACAGAGGAGACCCAGGAGGGAACTACAGAAACCAATACCTCCGTCACCTAAGAGGGCCCCAGGCACCACCTAGGGCTCTGCTTAGAGCAGGACATGGACAAGGGGAAGTGCCCTAGCCAAGGTGAGCAGGGGTTCAGAGCAGGGACTGGAGGGCTGCCCCTGAGCTTGGGGGGGGGCGGAGAGTGAGCTATAGTGGGGAAGCCTCAAGAGAGACCTGCGCACATGAGGTAGTTTTAAGGATCGAGTCAGAAAGTGGCTGACTTTTGGGAGGCCAAGGCGAGTGGATTGCCTGAGTCTGTGGGTTCGAGACCAGCCTGAGCAACCTGATAAGACCTCATCTCTACACTAAAATAAAGACTAGCTGGGTGTGGTAGCATGCATCTGTAGTTCTGGCTATGCAGAAGGCTGAGGCAGAAGGATTGCTGGAGGCCAGAAGGTCAATGCTGGGGTGGCCATGAGCGTGCGTGCCACTGCACTCCAGCCTGGGTGAAGGAGTGAGACTCCAACTCAAAAAAAAAAAAAGAAAGCGGCTGGCTGATCACCCTCTTCCTTCTTGCAGTGGTGGCAGAGCAGCTTTGTTGCCAACCCAAACAGGACTGCCAGGGTGTCGTGCTTACTGCCTGTGCTGGGCGCCTGACAAACATGTAGGAGTAAATGATGTGGTTGGATGCCCCCAGGGAGGTTTGTGGGGGTTTGAGGTGTCCCATAGCCTCTCGGGGTTTGGGAGACGCTACGGCTCCAGGTTCCCTGCCACATTTGCATGTGGGTACATGAGGGAGGACTTCAGTAAAGGTGGTGGCTCTAGGAGGAGGAACAGCTGTTGCAAGGGACCTGGCCCTGAGGGTATGCCTGTGTTCTAGAGTGCCAGTCTACTCCCTTCTGTTTCACTGCTAATGGGACCAGGTGGCTGTGGTCAGTTTCTGGGCCAAGCCTCTTCTCCCACCACTCTACAAACTGGCCACAGGCATGTGGGAGCACCATTCTCCCTGGCTGTACCTGTTCTGACCTGTGAACCTGGTGAGACAGTGCTAGGGAGTGGAGGCTTCCCTGTCAAGCTGAGGGCCCTGGGATTCTTTCTCTACCTTCCTTGTGGCCACCATCTCTCTCTTTCCTGTTCAGCCACTTGAGACCAATCACACTGGCCTCCTGACCGTTCTAAGAGTGTGCCTCAGACCCTTTGCACTTGCTGTACCTTGTACTTGGAAAGCTCTTGCATCGACCCATCTTATGTTGTTTTCTCAAAGAGGCCTTCCTGTCAGAGATGGCACTCGCCTTCCCAGGTCAGGCAGCCCCAGCACTGGCCTCAGAGCAGGTGAGCCATGGCAGGGGCCTGGACTGCACTTGGAGCTCAGTCAGTCTGGGCCAGACACACACTGTGTTCCTGTTCTCCTTGCCTTTTTCCTAAACACAAAGTGAAAGGGGGATGAAAAAAAGCCCTTAAAGAGAAACAGAAATGAGAACTGGGAGAAAAAACTAAGAACAAAATGCAAGACAAGCCCACTTCAGGTGGAAACAAGGCCAGGGGGAAAAAGAGGCCTGTGGGGCTGAAAGAAGGGGAGGTCAAAGTGGGAGGAAGTGGGAGGCTGGGGACAGGTGGACAGCAAGAGAAAGGAGGGACAAAGAAAAGACCTGCACAGTGCAGGGAGAACACCAGGGCAAAACTGGAGTGGAGGAGAAAGCATGGGCATGAGGGACTGCATCGCCCTGTGAGGTGTGAGGAGCAGCCAGGCGAGTTGCACCTGCCCTTGCTGGCTCTGTTTCACCACTTTCGGGGGCAGGGGCTTCATCCTCCCAGGGAGCACGGGACCCTTGCCTTCTCTGTGCCATACCTAGAGGACTCTTCCTGGACTTCTGGACCTATACAGAGCCCATCACAGTGTCATGCCACCAGGCCTCTCTCCCCTATGGAGTCATGCAGAGGGCCCGCAAGCCCCTGCTGGCCTCGCCGGGCCCCAGATGCCTGAGTCTTCATCCTCAGAAGAGCTGTTTTCTTTCCCCAGCCACCTTGGGGACCAACAGAGATACATAAACCCAGATTCTGTCCCATGCAGGATGCCTGAAATGGCCGGTTTGGGCCACTGGCGGACATGGGGGATGAGGTGGAATCTGGACTTAACTGTTAGGTCCCAGAGCTCTGTGGGGCCCATAGCAGGCCTTCAGCAGACACCTAATAACTTGATGCCAGCAGAAAAAGAGGTGTCTGAGGTAGTGAGGTACAGAGTGGGGGTGTCTTTTGATATGTCCTCAGTGTTGTGTTTCTCTTTCACTTGAAGTTGGGGACCCAGGTGCCAGACATGTCTCTAAGGACTGGTATTTCAGTGCAACTTCTTTGGGCATAACTACAATTTTTAGGGGACTAAAAATAAAAGCCTGTCACTTTAAAATCAGTTCTTTTTATACCATGCTCAGAAGGCCCTTTAGGGTGTTACATAAAATGTCTTACACGTCTTGAACTGTGAGTGAGAGAAGAGGCACTCGCCCTGTGAATGTTGTCTCAATGGGAGGTAGATAACAATGTCTTCTCTCCCCTGAGCAGGAAAATTAGGATTCAGATAGAATGCCATTGTTCAGCCTTTCCCAGGAGGCTTTTCCTTGGAGAGCTCAGGTTGAGTCATGCTAGAAACCCCACACCCTGGCCTAAGCTCCTAGGCCCACTGTCCAGCTACTGAGGTCTAGCCAGAGCTGGCCTCTCCCACACTTTTGGTTCTGGTCCCCAGCACCTCAGCACCCTCCCTGTCGGGTCACCTGGGCTGGGCAGGCCCTCCCTCATCCCCACTGAGGAGCCAGGCTGCTTCTAAAGGAGTCCAACCCATAGCTGACTTCGTCCTGGGCCCTGAGGGCCCTCAGCTTCCGGGCACTGAATTTTTCTCTCCAGCCTGCAGAGGGCTGGTCGATTCACTGACCTCCCCCTCCTCTCCTTTTCCCTCGCTTCTTCCTGCCCCTAGTAGTGAGGATCCCAGTAGTGATGATCTCAGTAATGAGAGAGTCTTGAAAATGCAGAACAACCATGCTGCTGGCTCAGGCTTCTTCTCAGCTCTCTCAGGGGCCTCACACTTGACCTGTCCTATCTAGAGCCTGACTTCTACCTCTCCTGCAGGGCCAGTCTTTGTCCTGTGTTCTTGGCATCAAGGAACACCCCCCCCCCACCGCCTCCAGTCCTCCATCTGACTCCCACCCAGTGGCAATGGTTCATTTTTTGTGGGTATCTCTGGTTTTTCCTAGCTTCACCTCCCCCCAGTCCAAGCCACCATCATCCCCTTTTGTTCTCTCTCTTGCCTGCACCTTACCTGCTTCCAGCCACGTAGCTGTTCCCCAAACTGTCCCCATGTAGCAGCCAGAAGGGTCTCACATACCCTCAGCTTAGGAACCAACCCCCTCTCCCCAACATGCTCCTGCCACTCTCAAGGTGGAGACACAGCTCTCCCCTGCCCCCAGCTCACTGTACACACTTTTCCTTTGGCCCCAGTGCCCTTCCTTCCTATCTCTCTTGCCTGATGAACTCCCTCAGCCTTTGCTCATTCCTCACCTCCTCAGGGCCACTTCACCTGGCACAGGGAGGTACTCAGTCAGGACTTAAGTAAAGGAAAAAGAATCTAGGGCAAGGGTCAGTAAACTTACTGTTAAACAGTAAATATTCTAGGCTTTGTGGCTCATATAGTCTCTGTCATGACTACTTAACCACCTGTTGTAGCCAGAAAGTATCCTGAAACAATATGTAAACCAGTGGGCATGGTCGTGCAATATTATTTACAAAAAACAGGCTGCAGGCTTAAATTTGCTAACCTGTGGTCTAGAGAAACAACAGGATACATTCAATACAAACAGAAGTATTTCAAAAACCAAGGTTTTTCATGAGAAGATCTATGGCTTCCTGGAAATTGCTGGTAACAGAGCAGGCAAAAATGGTTCTGAAATGAGCCCCCAAGTGACCCTTGTGACAGATGTGACTTTGAAGATACAAACTTCTGGAACCCTGCCATGAGGGCCCTGACCCTGGGAGGCTTACAGTCCTGGGTGAAGGGTGACAGTGCCTAGGCAGGGGGATGGGGTGTCCTCAGTATGGCTTCTTGTCATTCCAATTTAGGGAGGGAGCTTCCTCGTTTAAAGTTGAGCCTAGTCTTTAAGGGGTGATACACCTAGCAGTGACCCAGGTGAGTCCCACAGCATGTTTTGGCTCATGTGCTGGAGCAATGAGGGGGCATCAGAGGTGGCAGGAGACGGGGCCAGGCCCTGCAGGACGTCCTAGGCAGCTTCATCTTCACCCTCAAAGCGGCAGGAGGGTGCTAGGGGTCCTAGGCTGATTTTGTGTCACTATTGACACAAATGCCTCCGTGAAGGAAGGTGTCCAAAATGAAGGTAGTAGGGCAGTTTCTCATTGCATACCTAAGGGAGCTTCTTGTTGGTACATTCCTATAATATTGACTTTTCATGGCTCAAATGAATTACTGTTATGACTTTTGTGATAATTCCAAACCTAAATGTTTAGTGGTAGGAGACTGCTTTTCAGAGGGAGGAGATATCTGAGGCCTGGGAACTGTCTCTTGAGAGTGGTCTGATGGCATGAGAGGTCTGCTGGGTGGTCCTGAGGGTTCTCCACCATGGCCTGGAGGTTGGGAGCTTCTGTTTTATGTAGTCTTGAGCAGCTAGGGTGGGCAGTCTTAGCCAAGACAGAAGGTATCCACCACTGGGTGAGGACTGGGATGCACGAGTTTCTCTCAGGCTGCTTGGATTTGGGCATCAGGGCTGGAAGTAGCAGGTGGGGGACAAACAGGTCTCCTGGGTCATGAGACCAGCAAGCCTCTCTTTAGCTATGTGTGATGGGGACAAAGCCAAGATGTGCACTACCCAGTGTTTTGGTGTGTCCTCTGGAGCCAGTCTACTGGGTTGACAGCTTAGGTTTTTCATTTGTAAGCTGTGTGACTTTAGGCAAGTTGTTTGATATCATTGTGCCTCAGTTTCTTCATCTGAAAAATGGAAATGATAAAAGTCCTACCCTGAAGGGTTGTTGAAAAGTGCTTGTCACTGAGTGCTCCATGGACATCAGCTGCCAAGAGATGCCTGCAGAGCAGAGAGTGTCAAGAATCATCAGAGTGACACCCTCCCTGGCCCAGTCCTGAGCCTCCCACTAGGTCTTCCTCATGTCTGGGCTCCTCACCCTAATTATAGAGAGGACTTAGGAATCAGCTGCCAGGGCAACACAAGATCCATGGGGAGGGAATGAGCTGCCTGGCTACTCCAAGGTCAACAGACAGAGTTTGGACCCTGGAATGAAGGAGTCCGGGGAGATGGGCCATCTTTCCTGGCTGCCGGCCTACCCAGCAACCTGAGCCCTTGACTCCCCACCCCCTTCTTCAGTTTCCCTTGATCCTGCCCAAAAGTCAAAGCCCTTGGACAACTGTGTCAGGCAGGGCAGTTTCCCTCACAACACCTGACCCAGCCTGTGCCGCTTTGGAAACTTTTTGAGGGGCCAGGACTAGACCTCTATTCCCTGCTGCTCTGTACAGAGCTGCACTGTCAGAGGCAGTGTAGGTCAGAGGGCTGCTTGGAAAGTCAGTTCTCATTTGCCCCTGAATAAAAGAAAGTTGAAGCTATTGGGCTGTTGAGTATGGACTCAGGAAGATTACAGAGGGGTTGGCCTGGAAAGTGCTCCTCCTTGCCCTCCAGTGCAGGTGTGGCCTTGTCTCCAGTGTGGCCATGTCTCCAGCGTGGTGAGGACAGGCACTGTGTGGCAGGAGAATCCCCAAGGTGGACCGGAGCATGAGGTGAGGCAGGCAGCAAGCAACCTGTTTGGCTAGACCCCACTGGGGGTTGGATCGCAGGCGTGGCCCGGGCTACCTTGCATGTGGCACTGGGCAGCAGTAAGGAATGGTGGCGGCCTCTGGACACTGAGGCAGCATGTATTTACTGAGCCCTGCTGTGCACCTGACACTGGCATAGGGATGTGCTCACCCTTTGTTACTCTAAACCAGTAGGTCAAGGTCACACACACTGCGAACAAGGCCACATGATGTGGCCTCAAACCAGTCCTTGCCAGGGATGCCCCCCCACACCCCATATCCCTTTTTGCATGTTCTCTTCCCATTCTCGCATAGGCCAGGTGAAGCACAGTTGCACTGTGGTGGCCCATCCTGTCTGCTCTAGGTCTGTGACCTGGGCAGACTCCCCACAGATGATCTGTCTATACTACCAGCCCTGAGTGTGTGCAACCTTTGCTACTCGGATGACCCTGAGGAAGGCCTTTCCATCACTGTGGAAACCCTTTCCCTCATAGAGGGAAGACACACTAGCAAAATCTAAGAATAAGATTTCCAAGTTTTACTTTATCATGAGGGATAAGCATTTTCCATGAAAATGAGGACCCCTGCTCTATTGGAGTGGGATTAATACGAAAAATACATGGAGCAGAGAATTCCAGGCAGCATTCTAACATACAGAAATCCAAAAAAGCTTCCTCCTCTCCCTGGCCATCTCCCAGTTCAGAGGGGGGTTGGATGGCATCAGTGTGGCTGGGAAGTATCTGGTGGGCTTATTCCTGATGGTGACTGCCACCCAGTACCTTGGCAGAGTAGGCAGAAGGGATAGGGGAAGCAGAAATCAAACAGAGATGACACAACTCCTCTGATGCCTTACTGGGAAGGGAGAAACTGAAGAAAGGCAGGTAGGAGAGATGCAGGCTGTTTGTCCACAACATGCTATGAAGTGTCCCCTGAAAGCTCCAGAAGGAAGGGCCCCCAATGGGGCTGGCACCCTTTACAGAGGGCTGGTTGTGAAATAGATGATGCCTCTCTGTTCAAAGACTAATTATTGACAAACTTAGTGACCACGCTCCTCCTGAGCTGAAGTATGGGACCCCGTGGGACTCAGTGGAGGCCCTGTGCTGATTGATGATGGCCCAGCACCTTACCCACATTTTCTGGGCCCACTATCTCCACGTTTGGAAACTGAGCTCCTGTGAAAAGTTTAAAAATAAAGGCAGAAGAGGAAAAGCAGGAGGCTCGGCTTCTCCACTGTGGCCTTGAGTTTGGGGCCATCGGAAAAAGTCTGGATGAAGAATGATTTTGGCTCTGTGTGAGTTTCACAGCAGCCAGTGGAAACTTCCAGGAATGCTGCCCCGGGCCAGCCGGGGGCTGTTTCCGCCGACACTTTTACGAGATGCAGACCCTCTGCCCGCTGGCTAGCCAGCACAGGAGGACATGATGTGGTCCCTTTCAGCTCAGCTCTGCCTTTCAGGGTGCAGTTCATGTTCCATGGGCGGCAGTTTTTCCAGGCTCTGTTCTGCGGCCCAGGGTTCACAGAGCCCTCACGGCCTCTCAGAAGGGACCAGCTACCAGACGGAGCACCCTCCATGGCAGCTGAGTGGATGTCAAGAGAATTTATAGCAGCCTTAGGGGAAAACTCCCTCCCAAAATGTTTCAATGTTTTATTAAATGTATGAAAGGAAAATTTCCTTTCCACTGGACCAGGGCCCAGAGTCTTCATGGAGCCCCAGGAAAGGGGGTAGAACCTCTTAGGAAAGTCCATGGGTGAAATTAATCAGACTCTTCTGATGCCTGTAGGCTTCACAGTGCAAGAATCAAGGCTGCCATGCTCACGGGACCTTGTGCAGTGGGCAGCATGGGCCTGTCATGCAATAGTGCCACTCAGTCAACCCAACTGTCGTAGCCAGCATGGGCCAACCTGTGCAAGTAATGGGTGGGGCGGGCCTGCAGGGGACCAGCCTCTCTTCAAGGAGCACATGGGTTCCCAGACATGGCTGCCCCTCTGCTGACACTCTCTCTGTCCAAAGCCACAGGAGAAGGGCAGGTTTTCACAGCCAGTCTGGGAGCTGTGTCTGCATCGCTCATGAAGCACACATAGCCCAGTGACTGGGGGCATTTGGCAGGCCAGGCGGCCAGGTCCACAGGTGAGCCATCATGATGGGTGTGTGAGAGAGGCCAGGAGAGCAAGGGATTGGCCTCAGGAGGGCAACATGATGACAGGCATGGTCATAGTAGCCAACATGGGTTGAGCTGAGCACGTGCTGGGCATGCTTGTTACCCATGCTGTGAGCTTGGTGTTGTCCTTCCCACTTACGGAGGAGAAAATGATTTCAGAGATATGTAGTTGTCACTTGCCTGTTATCACCCTTGGCCTAACTCCTAGATGACACATCCTGCAGTAGTCCTTATTGGACTTGGGCAGGCAGAGAATTTGCTGGCCTCAGGAGACTCACCTTCTAGCCTTTGTCCCCTGCAAGCCTGAGAGGCCCTTCCAGTTGTAGAGGGGAAGGGCCTGAGACAAGGGCAGGACCCAAGTGAAGTGCCTTCATTTGTGGATATGGTTTTCTCACCTCTGGAATGGAGATGGTTATTGGTCTCCAGTTGTTTATGGATAGAGCCTGGCCCAATCAAGAAATCTGGTTTTAGCCAGGCTCGGTGGCTCAGCCTGTAATCCCGCGCCTTTGGGAGGCTGAGGTGAGTGGATTGCCTGAGCCCGCGAGTTCGAGACCTGCCTGGGCAACTGGGCGAGACCTCATCTCTACAATAAATAAAAAAAATCAACCGGGCGTGGTAGCGCGCACCTGTAATTCCGGCTACTCAGAAGGCTGAGGCGGAAGGTTCGCCGGAGCCCAGCAGATCGAGGCTGCGGTGGCCAGGAGCGGCCACTGCACTCCAGTCTGGGTGACAGTGAGACTCCAACTCAAAAAAAAAAAAAAAAAATCTGGTTTTGCTCCAGAACTCCAGCCTGGATGCCAGACCATCAGGGCTGGGGATTCCTGACTTCCTGGTTGCCTTGAGAAATGACCAAGGGCTGTGGGACCTGCCATCTAGTTTCCCTCACTTTGTTCTCCCCCTGCTCACAAACATCAGAGATCAACCATCCAGAGCCAGGAGGAGTGGCTGTAAAGGCAAGGGCTGTCCCAACAGCTTCCAGAGATAAAGGGCCAGGCAGAACCCCCAGGCAGGAAGAGCTGTACCTGGTATTTGGGCAGTGGGCTGAGGCAGCCAAGCGGGGACTGGCCAGTGGGGTCGCTAAGGCAGCCTGGTGGCCCCTCTGTTCTGAACCTGACTACCTTTTATTTTGCAGACAGTCTCCATCCTGGAGCAGCGGCTAACACTGACAGAAGACAAGCTGAAGCAGTGTCTGGAGAACCAGCAACTAATCATGCAGAGAACAACACCATGATCAGGGGAGCAAGAATCAGGAGCTTGGTCAATTTGGGGGGTGGCAGGCCAGGGATTTTTACTGTGGGACTTGGATAAACCAATAAAGGGGATTCAACTCTGTGGGAATCACATCCGTATCGGAGCCCCAGGGATATGCAGTGCTGCCTTCCACTTTGCCATTTGTACCAGGAGGCCCTCCATCTGGCAGCCAGAGGCCCCAGTGGGCAGGGCTCACATAAAAAAGGATGCCTAAGACCAGGACCACATTTTGCTTAATGTGAAGGAGCCACTTGGAATTGCTTGCTACCTTGGAGTCCTAAGATGGCAGCCTCCTCCCTCCCCCCACCCAGAGGAGGTGGTCCCAAAACACTCTGCTTTTCACTCACCTTACTGCTGAGACTTGGGACTGACTTTTCCCACCCCTGCCATGGCTTAGAAATCGACTGCTTTTTGGTTGGATGAGCCAGGAGTTTTCTCTAAAGTGGGCCCATCTGAGTCAGGTCCATCCAGGAACAAGCACTCTGGAGTAGGGGATGGCTTTGCAGTGGTTTTGATTTCTGTTCCACACATGTCCGCTGGGGCCTGGTGGCTTCCTTCTCCTTGCATGAGTGAGGGCAAAGGAATCTGAAAATTAAAGCTGACTTTATTGCACTGCTTGCAGGAATGGCTTGTTCTGGGTGAGATCTAATCAGTCCTCCCATCCCTGGGGCCCTTACAGAGAGAACGAAAATGGCAACTTGGGAGGGCTCCTGCCAGGATTGCCTCTAAGGCCAGGCACCCTCCTTTGCAGCTCTTCAGGGTTGGGGGAGCAAAGGCAGCCAGAGCAGCCCCTGTATGCCACCCACCTCCCTCTGGCTGGTGCCCGCTGGCTGCTTCTGTTAAGGCCTAAGGCA
>CAUYQG010092119.1:0-63943 GCA_963574415.1 Tarsius wallacei
AATCCTTCGGGCTCAGCCATACAATTAGGTGGAACCACAGGCATTTTCCACAATTCTGGCTTTTTTTTTTTTTTTTTTTTTTGTAGAGACAAGGTCTTGCCAAGTTGCCCAGGTTGGTCTTAAACCTATGGGCTCAGGCAATCCTCTCACCTCTATCTCCCAAAGTGCTGGGATTATAGGTGTGAGCCCATGACCATTCTTTCAATGAATGAGGGAAATCTTTTCTGGGTTTACCCGTGCCAATTCAGGAGGTTAGCTTGATTATTAACTCCCCAATGGAAGAGCCAATGAAATACTCCTGTCAAGGTCTGCATGCAGAATGACAAGCCTGCAACGTCCTGGCAAAGTGACAACAGTGCATGGTGTGCAGGTCTCAGTCAGCAAAAGCTGGGTGTTGCTAGACCCAGTGAATTACAAGAGGAGTTTGTGTAGCGTCTACACCTCAGATTCACTTGGGGACTGATGTCTACCATGAGTGTGTCTGTCTGAGGTTTTAGAAGATTTCTTTGGCTGTCAAAATGACCCAGTGATGCCAGAGTCTGCTGGCAAAGTTTCTGCAAACTTAATACAATGATTTTGTTGTATAAAAAAAAACTGCAGAAGTCTTTTCTCCTAGGTAGGTGAGCATAATAATCCTTTCCAAGAGGGCATCCGTGCCGTGTGGGAAGGATGAAAGCTCGTAATGCTACACAATAGCAGGAGTGGCAGCGGCATCCTAAGACCGACTCAGACTAATCTGGCTTAAGCTTCAAATACGACCTACATTAAAAGTGGCAGAATCTGATGGCTCATAGTGAGGAATTTCCTCCCACTTGTTCTAATCCTGGAGACTTTACAGTTCAGTCTATCACGAAGGAGGAAACACTGCTGACCACATCTTGGAGAAATCAAACGCTGTGTTTATGTAGGACTAGCAAATAAACAAAGATCTATGCTCCCTCTGCTGGCTCTGCATAGCAATATTGAAGTAGAAGGCAACATAGTGTCGGCATCTTCAGCAAACACACGCCAATTCGGGTATAATGGGATGAACCACTCACATAACTAGACATTCTTTGGAAAAAATCCATCTTTATCAACTTCTGACCAAAGCACTTGAAAATTCTTAAAATTAGGTATTCAATGAGGCATACCTATAGTCTTCGACTGCCAGCTTGCTAGCTGCAACTGTAATTGTGATTTTGGGTTTCACTTATCAGCAGACACAAGTGGATTCCTCCAAAATGTTAAGGCCCCCATACAATCTTTAAAACAATTCTGGAAAAAAATCTTAAGTCTAAGCTAAAGTTTCTTTTTTCTTCTTGTGTTCTCTAAGAGCAGCTTCTAAAAAGTAAAGATTTACACTATTTATATCTGTTCTGATAATGTCAAACATTAGACTTGATTTTCCAAATCATTAGCATGCAGAAGAATGACCTCATGGCGAACAGATGCACTTGGCTGTGAGCTGCAGTGATTACATCAGTCCCTCCCAGCAGTCAGGGTGCCCATTCCTGTTAACCCTTTAAAGGCCTCTTTGCTGATCCCTTTTCCTGGGTAACACAGTTGAGAACACAAACTTAGTCCCTCACCCCAATATGTGTGTGTGAAATTGTGTGTGTGTGTATGTGTATGCATATGTATTGTGTGCATATACATGCATAAAACATATATATATATATAATATATATATATATAAACTACATCCAATATTTTAATACTGGCTGCCCTTTAGGTTATTTATTGCTGGCCCATGAAGGAAAGAAAGAATCAGTCAAGGAAGGCCAACTACAGGGTGAGGTAAAAAGCAGTTGAAATACCCATCACACACCAGGCGCTGTCAGTATAAGGAATGGATGGAACAGATACAGGGTAGATGATGCTTTTTAAAAACATTTTCTGATTTTAAAAAATACTTTTTAAAAAACTCTCTGAAAAAAGCTGAGTGCTCACTCTTGGTCCTTGCGTCCCATCTGCAGTTGACGGTACTCTCAGGAGCAGGGGCTATTCACTGGGCTAGCCTGCCCCCAGGCTCCTTAGATGGGCCACAGACATTTTAGGCAGGGAACATGTTCCATTTTTTGGGGAAGGGGACATTTTCCAACAGTGGCACCTTTGAGCACAGGCCATCCCATGCAGCATATCTCTTACTTTTACCTTGGACTTGAAGGGGTCACTGGGCCTTCCCTGTGGAAGGGTCTGCATGCTGCTTTCTGGCTTGCCGCTACGACACAGTGGGGCCCAAATACAGTGTTCAGGTAATTCTCTCTCTTCATTAATAATGAAGACCCTCCTGGTGAGGATACAAAGAAACCTAGGGGCCCACAATTCCTCAGACTGTGCATATGCATGTGAGCAGAAGCCCAAGGCCCTGCTTTGATGACACTGATGGTCAGAGATGGCCTGATTGGGTCCTGAGTGCACTGTGGGAGCTTAAGCTGCTCAGGGTCAATTTTTCCAGTTGGCTTGTTGCTTAGAAGAGCAGACTTTACCTCAATTTCTTAGTTTGAGCTGGCTGGCTCATCTGGGTTTGACTGTACTTGTCCCAAGAAAATAATAAAGACTGTAAATAAACAAAAATGTTTTCCTCTGTAAAAGCAGTATGACCGAGGGAGAGGGACTCCTCAAAAGCAAAACAGGTATGCAAATGAGGTGAGGATATGGCTCAGAACATGTGCTTGTCCATGTCTGTGGTGCTGACATGCCCCCTGGCTGTGCTGCCCCCACATCTCAGTTCATATCGGATGCATGCCTGGTTCCTGCTGAGTTGTCATCATGGGCAGATACACAAAGCATGAACCCAGAACATTACGCCCAGACTTAAAAATCACACTCAAGTATGTGATATGTGTATAAAACGTTGGATCACTCCACATTGAGTCCTCTAAACCAAGGACATTATAACATGTAATACTGATGCTAATCATCTCAAAAGAGGAAGGAGCAACATCCATCTTGATATCCCATGTTTGGTTGCATGTTCTTTTATAAAAGTTCCAATACTCACCCTTACGTGCTGTCAGAATCTTTGTTCTGTGAAGTGAAGAAGCCTACTGGTGATCTTCTCCAAGAAGAGGTTGTAAAAACTCATTGTTCCTAGAACCTCACTTAAGACGTTGCCTATGTTCTCATTGAATTGGTTTAAACAATTGTGAACTTTTGGAAAAAATCTAATTTATATAGAGGCAAAAATATACATAGAGAATAAAATTATCATTGTTTATTTTGATTACATCTTAATCAATAACCTTAAGACTATAACACTTGAGATCAGGAATGGAAACATCTAGTTATTATTTACTATTTTTTAATTTTAAGAAACGAAGTGCTTTTTCAAGGGTTCAAAACAAAACAAAAACCCTGCACTGAAAAATAAAGACACTGAAGAGGGAATGCCTCACGAGGATGGCAGAAAGCCGAATGAGAACTTTTAAAAATTCGCTTTGCCACAGATCCTTTAAGTTCTTTCACCAAAAAATTAGAAACGATGTTAAATCTCTAGCCAGACTGGGTATGAAATCTTCATTCCCCTTGAAACGGAATTTTTTTTTGTCTTAGATAGAAGGTTGGCAGAGTGTATAAAAGAATCCAATTCACAGCTGTTCTACTTTTTTAATGTAAGAAACATTAATCAAAGCTTTAAGTTATAAGCCTTGCTCATGTTGCTTAGTATTCCAGTTCAACAAAGATCAATAGAGGCCATCCCAGTGTTCCCGGACGTCTCACCAGGAGGCGGAGGCGTGATTATGCAAATCGTGCGCCCGCACCTCTGCCAGCCTGCTTATCTCCCAGGCCCGCTGCCTGCCGCTCCTGGCTCCCTGCGCCAGTGCATGCCTCTCTCTTATCTTCCAACAAAGCTCCGAGAGGCGCGGACCGAGGCCAGCGATGTTAAACAATGATGCATGGCTGATTTTATTTGTAAGTGATTTATTTCACTGAATTTAATTTTTTTTCACTTTGTGTGTAAGATATTCGTTAACAAGTCAGAACAGAAGGAGTTAGGCAGTGTTCGGAGACAATTGACACAGGTTAGAAATCTCTTAAGCCGCGGTGGCTACGTCGGAACCAGCGGAAGGTACAGGAGGAAGCTTCTCACTGAGACTTTCAACATGCATTGACTACACATCCCATTTACTCTCTGAAAGGCAATTAATCTGTAATTATACACAGAAATGTACAAGTAATAATTCTAGTCTTTGGGGAAAAAACTGCAGTAATCATATAATCAATTTAAGTGGCATTATGCATTTTTTCCCCCAAATTAGAAATATAAAAAGAATAAAAGTCCCAAAACAAGGAAATCCATGGAAATGTTTGCAATTTGCCACTGGCCTAATACATGAAAATGATCGTAAGCTAGTCTCTAAGTGGGTTCCCCACCAGGTGTTGCTCTGGTCAGCAGCTTGTCCACATCACACAGGCCATTCCAGAGAGATACATGCACACGGCACTGCTGTAATGACAGACCCAGGGACACCGTCCTTCCATGTCTCCCACGTTAATCCCTGACCCTCGCATCTCAGCAGCATAATCCCCATTTAGCATTAGTGGCAACGGCTTCCACTGTGAGGAACTCTTTTTTGATAAGTAAGCACTGATTCGGGCATCCCTTTTAAACAACATATTCCCAGCTCAGCAAGAAACCCACACTCCTGAATGAACTGGAGCACATTACTGAGAAAAAGTTCATTAACCTTGCTAGATTCGGAGGTTAACAGGATAGCTGGAGAAAGGAGTGGAGTGAACAGCTCGGATACAAAACAAATGAAAATGAATGTCATCATTCCTTTTGATATTCATTAGTTGATTCAGAGGGAGAATGCTCTTCTTAAATTTGCAAGCATTTATCTGTGAAAAACAGGTGTACATCTGCTGCTCGAATGCATCTTAAGCGCGTGAGAGAAGAATAATGTAGACACTCACCCGTTCCGCCGAGGGAGAAGCTGGGAGAGGGAGAAAAAACTTGGGCTGCGAAATCCTCAAATGTCATCACTTCGCGGTGGTTCTGAATTATTGCTTCAAGATACAGAGCTCGCTCCTCGTAGCTGTGGCCGTTGGTTAAGGAAACAGACGCATGTGCAAAATGACATGCATGGCAGTGACATCGCTCACTTTCTCTTAAACACAGTTATGCAACTTTTACCTCTGAGAGTAAAAAAAGCATCTTGCAAGTTCTCTAGCATCTTGCCAGAAAATTAAGTATTCATCTTAATTAATAAAATTCTGATTGAGAGAAGTAAGTTTCTCTTAGACTTCAATTGCATTCAACACCAGTGCCACTAAAAATCTGTAAAACAATAGTTACAGAATAATATCAAAAGGTCATAAGATCTGATTGAAACAAACAAGCAGAAGACACTGATTGCAAAAGCAGTGTCTTTCTGTGACAACTCTGAGACAATGTTGCACTTTCACGTCCTATTTTGGTGGATAAAACGTTCTCAGTCTACAGAAATAATGGGTTGGTACTTCAGGCAAGAATGAGTGATGACAGTATACATGTCTTTCAAAAATAAGAAAATGCAAGTTACTGGGACGAGAAGGCGAAGAAGGGGCGTCAGAACCTTTAATGAGGTAATCTGTGAGCTTTAGAAAACAAAATCTACTATGTGAGATAATCTAGCAAGGAGTGCGCTATGCAATAAAAAGACTATGGTCTTTTAATTAAAACTGCGGTCTGGAATGCACAGCATTCAAATGTGTAATCAAAAACCAGTCACCAATAAAACTTACAAGCGTAAAACGCTGAAGCAACTTTCCAGCTGTCTTAATAGGACCGCTGCGTGTGGCAAGCTTTCACAGGGCAGAAAGCAAATCTTCTCCTTTAGTGTATGCCTTCTGTTTCCTCAGAAGGTGAATCATGCACTTCCAGTGACAGGATAACATCAGGACAACCCGACAATGGACGCAGGCTGTGCAGGTACGACTTGGTGATGTCCCATCTTCCCCTTCCTCATTATCAATGCAAATGTTAACAGACATGTTGCCATCATTCTGAAAATCACGTGGATTCCCCAGGAACACAGGGAACGTGGGTCACCATCCATTTATCTGCAGCTGCAGAACAGGTAAAGTAATCCCAGCATTTCACACTTATTTTAAAATGATAATTTCAAAATGGCTTCTTAAAAAATTTACGTTGGTGACAATTACGCCCACCAATTAGCTTTCAATAGAGCGTGTGATTTAAAATAGGCACACAAAGTCTGCACACCAATGTCTAAATGCAGGCACCTTCTCTCTCAACTCAGAGGGTGATTTTCCCGCCATGAGGAGACCAGAGGCATTCGAGGACTGTGCTGTCCAATACAATAGCCACGAGCCATGTGTGGCCACTGAGTTTTAAATTGTAATTCATTACAATAAAAAATAAAAATTCAGTTTCTCTGCCCCACTCACTGTACTCTAAGCACTTGACAGTTGCACATGACCAGAGGTGATTGCACTGGGTCACATATATAGGACATGCCCATTACCATGGAAAATGCCACTGGACAACGCTAGGCCAGAATTTATCTTTAAGTTTTCCATGCAACTTGAAACAAGGAAAATGAGTTGAAGATTTCAAAGTGGCCCCTCTGATGATTTATGGCCTTTTGTGTAGACGGGCACAACCGCCCAAGGCCTGGGCAGCGTGAGCCTGAGCTGGCTTCTCCACTGTAGGCTGAACTCCTGGTGACTTGCCTTAATGAACAGGCTGCCAAGCTTCCTCAGCGAGAGCCGCCCGCCTGGGTTCAATCCTAGAGGGACCCACTAATGCCATTCATGTCTCATTATGAACACACTTATTCTGCACAGCACTTGGCTGTCGCCATGGCTCGGCCCTCCGTGCACAGCCCCAGCAAGCCGCTGGTCCGGGGAACAGCAGGACGTTAGGCCTGAGTGGCCGTCTGGCGAACAGGCACTCTGACACTAAGCTGGCACGTGCTGGCCCAGCAGGGGCTGAGCGAGGCGTGACAAATTACTCAAAGAGCTGAGCTAAACTTATGGCTGACAACCACCTGAGCCTTCGGACAACCGTGGCCCGCTGTCAACGCTCAATTCATGGCTCCCCCTTTCAGTCTCCAGTCTGCTCGTGGGCCTGGGGTAGGGCAGGCCCGGCCCTCTAAAGACCTGTCATGCTCTGCCTAGTACTGTCCTGCTGTTTCCTGAAAGGCCCCACTGCGTCCAACACATCCACATACAGTGCCTGGGACAATGGGGAACAAAATAGAAACGCGTGTGCATTTTGCTAAATACTCTATGAAGACACGTATCTGGGAACTGGCTGGCTATGTAGCTCAAGCTCACAGTCAAGTCTGCAAAGTGATGCTGTGCATGGTATCATACATTGAGCTCAGACAGCAGTCGTCATCCTCATCTTGGATGGCACTATCCAGCTGTCACATGCTTGTCCTTGTCAAGGTTGAGAGGTCTGGACTTCCAAGTGAAAGTCCAGTCCTCCAATTGCAGGGAGTAAGCATCAAGTCTTGAGAGTTTTGGATTCAGTAAATATATCCTGACCCCTACATTAAGGCACTATGGGAGACGGAGAGAACAAAGATGCTTCCAGAACTGGATCCCGTTTACTTCACCGAAGGCTCCGGTTCTTGCCATTCAAGGCCCTGTCACACACACTTCCACCCCACTAACTGGAGTGTTAACAGTACTAAACTGGGTGTTGTCATTTAGACAAACATCCATTAGGGACTGGGTGAGAGTAGGAGATCATAAAATACATTTTCACTCATGGCCCAAGCCAGGGCATGTAAACACCCTGACAAAGAGAAAACAAACATCACCCCAACTCTGGCAGTGTTTAGAAACAGCCAAGACGCTTACGGGTGCCAAAAATCACTTCTTTTAGTAACCTTAAAAAACGCAGCCCTGGGATCTTAACTGAATTTATTAGTAGAACTACTAGCAAGGACGATTTGGAGCACTATCAGCTGACATTTTCTTACCTAATATCCTGAGGGCTTCAGTGCTGGCTGCTCGCTATAACAAAGGGCATTTCTAATTTAGACATCAAAATGCTTGCAAGCATAGTCTCACATGTGAGACATGTTAAATGTGACTGAATGCTGAGTCGATGCCCGTCCATGGATGGTATGAGATTTCTGGCTGAAAGAGGTAGAGGGTCGCAAATCCAATGCCCGTTTCAATACCAGCCATTGCCCTTTGGTCTCTTAAAAAGTCCACTAATAAATGTGAAACTTTTACTTTTGTTCTGAATTGCTATCCTATTAAAAGTCACACATACTAAAATATTTTGTAAAGAGCTATATTCCCCATGATTATTCAATTCAGACAGCATTCAAATCACTAACCAAAAATCCACCTTGGTTTCTGGATATTTCTGAATTTCTTTAATGACCCATTCTCCCTACATTTTCATATCAGAATTTTTATGAATTATTAAGAGCTGGCTGGGCACAGTAGCTCATGCCTGTAATTCTAGCACTTTGGGAGGCCAAGGCAAGAGGACTGTCTGAGTCAGGAGTTTGAGACCAGCCTGGGCAACATGGCAAGACCTCATCTCTATAATAAATTAAAAAATTAGCCAGGCGTGGTGGAGCACGCCTGTATTCCCAGCTACTTGGAAGGCTGAGGAGCAAGTCTCGCTTGAGCACAGCAGGTCAAGGCTGCGGTAGCTATGACAGTGCCATTGTACCACTCCAGCCTGGCAACAGAGTGAGACTCTGACTAAAAAAAAAAAAAAAGCACCAAGCTGGAGGCCAGGTGTTAAAGTCCAGTTAGGGTAACATAGAAAGACCTTTGCCCTAAAAATAAATAGACAGATAAACAAACAGACAAATAATATCCTCCAACTTGATTAAAAGCTGCATGTCTTTACTGGTTACATGTTATCAAAAATTTCCAAGAGAATTTTGGGGACCCTCAAGGCACTCTGCCGGGTTGCAAGTGCCTGAGAATCCAAACTTGTCCCAACTTTATTCCGATTATTGTTTGTTTTAATTTGTAGAAATGACAGCAGCAGCATTGCACTCAGGAGGGAGTTGGTATTTTGGTGAAAGCAAGACGGATTTTGAATTCCAGCTGCTTTCCACACCAGCTGCAGGCCTCGAAGCCAGCTGCTGCAGCGCCCAGCCTCAGTTGTCTTACGGGTAGAATGGGGACACCAATCTGCTTTAGGACTGCCAGGAAGATTCAAGGGAACCCTACAGCGACGTGTCTACCTGGGTTCTAGCAAAGGAGGAGTATGTAAATTGAGATTCCTGTTCCCTGACCTACAACATGGACTTATGGGTTCTGTTCCAGAAAGAATGTCATGAATAAGCCAGAGGAAACCTCCTTGTGAGGCTTCGTAGCAGGGAAATCCCTCCACACGAGATCCCCCATGTGCAGGGAAGTCACCGATCAGGAAATGGAAGCTTAAAGAGTTTAAGTGCTTTTCGAGAATGACAATGACTCAGTAATGGCATTGAGGCTGGATCAAGGTGCTCTAACCTTTACTGCTTTCAGCTAGTCTCTTGAATTCTAGAATAAATGGTGCTAAGTCCAAGGCCTTGTGCAAGGTTGGGAACTAAACCCCAAACAGGGACGAATCACAACTTACATGTGGGCTATAAAAATCAACATATGTTCAAGCTGCAGCTATGCCCACAGACCATGCTAAGTTTATAAAACACAGAAGAGCAATGACGACTCCATGTTAATTTCTTTTTCAGGCTATGTGCTTGTTGACTGTTATTGGGCACTTTCAACCCTCTATCTTGGAATAGCTTTTTTATCAAAGAAAAAAGAGAGCTCTTTGGAAGAAGCTACATTGCAGATCATATTTTCTTCAACCCTCGAAACCCTTCTTGCCTGGACAGTCTCTAAATGTCCCAAGAGCGGACATGATACTTACACAGGCAAAGCAGCCCCAGAGGCAGTGCCAGTGTACATACCTGTCTCTGGTTTTCTTTCTTAACTCATGTAGCCTCTTAGTACTGACACAAGCCACGGCTGGAGCCAGTCCTTCTCCTAACTGTAATCGCTTGACCTTGGGGCAGTGATCAGCAGAGAGGTGGGAGGAAGCCATGTGTCAGAACCAACTGGAAGGCTCTAGCCTTCCATGCACCCCTCTCACATGTTCTGGTGCCCCAGGTTTTGCTGTCTGTGTTTGTTCCATCCCTTAAGTATATGAGGGTATAGAAGAGGTTGATAACCTCTGGCTACCATCACTGTATGGCCATGTCATCTTATGCCTCCATTTATTATTTTTCTGTGGCTGCTGTAAATGACTGCAAACTGGGTGGCTTAAAACAACAGAAATGTACTCTCTCACTGGTTCTAGGCCAGAATTGTACAATCAAGGAGTCAGCAGGGCCTCCTGCTGACCTCCAGGGGCTCCAGGGAGATTCTGCGCTTGCTTCTTCTAGTTCCAGGTAGCTATCTGCATCCTCAGGCTTGCAGCTACTTCACTCCAGTCTCTGTTTCCATGGCCTCTTCTGCGTGTGTCTCTTATAGGACACTCATCATTGTATTTATTGCTCCCTGGATAACTCAGGATGGTGTCCTCATCGCAAGATCCTTGGGTACTTATATCTGCATGTGCACTTTGTCCAATAAGTTAACATTTACAGGTTCTAGGGATTAGGACGTGGACATATCTTTTTTGGGGACACCATTCATGCAAAAAACTCCTTGAGGATATCATATGAGTCAGATTCATCTGATGCCACTCATCTACCTAGCTTATAAGCATCCTACACAACATGCAGTGAGTGGATAGGCAAATGTCCAGGATTCGTGTCCATCGCTTTTGGCCATAATGCTGCGAAAGATAGTCTAGGCAGAGGCAACTTGTAAGGAGAGGTTGGAGTTTTCAATCTGAAGTAAAATTCTACATAGATTAAAAAAAATATGTGATATCAAACTTTCAGAAAAACGTTTGGGGCATACTATGACTTTGGGGTATGGAAAGATTTATTAAACAAGAGTCCCCCAACCAAAAAGAAAAAAATACCCCATGGGTCACAAAGGAGAAGACTGGTACATCTGATCACATTCAAATTAAGAGCTACTCCTCACCACAGTACCGTAAAGGAGGCAGAGACACATATCACCAAGTGGGAGAAGGTGTCTGCACCCTGTAACTGACAAGAGTTAGTGCCTAGAATATGTAAGGAACCCCTAACAAATCCAAAAGAAAAAGACAAATAACCTACTAGAAAATGGGCAAAAGACACACGCATTTCCAGGGGATAAACCATGAGTGGCCATTAGGATGCTTGGTGTCATTAATAATGAGGGATTATTAGAACCACAATGATACACCCTTTTACATATACCAGATGGGCAAAACATAAAACATGTGCTAATGCCAATGTCAGAGGGCATGAGGGGCACAGGCGCTCTCAGAGCCTGCTGGTGGGAGGCAGTTTGACATTACTGTCCCAGAAAGGGCAGATCTGCAAGCTCTGTGGGCCAGTAATCCCATGCCTTGTTATGTGAACTCTTGGATGTGTGTGCTTGTTCAAGGATGTTTACAGTATTCCGTAGCAACAGCGAAAAGAAACAGGAGAAAGAAACCATTTCTGACTCCCACTGATGCATGCAGTCTACAGCCGGGAAAAGAGATGAACCACAGGCACGTGTGTTAATATGGAGCAATGCTCAGTGGAAAAGCAAGTCACTGAAGAACACAGTGCAGATTTCAAACAGGCCAAGTGAGACACATTGCAGGGCCACACATGTATGCAGGAAAGTGACAAAGAGCAAGGGGATGAGGACCAGGGATCACCTCTGGGTGTGAAGGGGGTGGCACATGGGAGTGTTTCAAGTGTGTCGGCCGATGCAAGTGGGGGTCATTACAGGGACTCGTCTTAGAGTTCTTCAGAATGTATGTAAGTGATCAAGGTTTTCTAGCATATACTGTATAAAACATTTCATAACAATTAAGTAGTCTGGCGAGAATGGAACACAGCACTCATCAAACAGACCTTTTCTCACCCATTGCAAGGACAGGATGAGCTTCTTTAGGCCAAAGGTTGTTAGAGATAATAATGATTAAAATAAGTCCATTTGACTCAGACCCAGGGAATGTTGAAAAGAGGCCTATTTTTAGGGCCTTAGTTCGAGAAGTAGACCAAAATGCTCGAGCTCACCATTTTCAGAAAGTCATGGAGGACTCTGACAGAAGGGATTTAAAGAACTCAAGTCAAACACGAACACAAATGCCACCTGTGGAGGGACATTGCTTCAGAAAAATAGGCTTTTACATACAATTACTTTTGTTAGAATTACTGTCCAAAGAATGAGAAAATCAGCTGAATATGAGAATGGTCAAAATGCCCTATACATACATGGGTTGGTGTGTATACTTTCTACACATCATCCTAATCTGCTAAGAAAACTTGATCTCGATTAACTCTGCTATTTTCGAAGAGCAAATCCACCTTCACTCAAGTGTTCATCAATTCAAGAAATATGCCCTGAGTGCCCATCTGTGCCAGGTGATAGGCATGGAATCAGGAACAAGAGAGATGCCACTCCTGCCCCCAACAAGCCTGCATTCTAGCAGGAGGCAGAATTTGTTTAAAAGACAAGTCCAGGGAATAAGGCAAAATTGTGACATGAGTGCCAGCAAGGAAGAGGGGAGACAAGGTCAGAGAAGTCTCTGGAGGCAGGAAGGAGCTGACCTGATGGGGTGGGGTGAGCAGCCCCTGAGAACAAACTGAGCTAGAAGCGCCTGGGTGTTTCAGGAGGAGAAAGAAAACTGGAGCCCTCGGGAAACAGGAGGGTGGCAGAAGGTACAGCTAGGAGACTGACAGGGGCTGGGCCACAGAGGCTGCATGCTTGAGGCAAGGAAGCCACATGGGCCCACGTAAATGTGTAGGTTGTTCCTGAAAGACCTGCACCATGAAGTGGGTCAAGAGTGTCCTCACATTCTGAAGAGCTCAGTGTTAGCTGGCATCTGTGGGTTCAAATGTCTCACTAGCATACTTGTTCTTTGTGTATTTCCAGACGTGGATGACATATATCTCTGGACACATGGAAAAGGTAAGAAGGTTACTTGCAGACTTGAAATGACCAGAACCTCTGAGAATGCCTTGAGCATATAACTACAAAGGGCTGTGGTGTGGCAGAGAGAGGGACATGTTGGGTGACACACCCTGACATAGGGGAAGAGGAAGTGGGTGGTACAGGGGCAGGAGCAGGCCTCCTCAGGGAAGTGGAGAACCGGCATTGTAGACCAGAGGTGGTCACGCCCCTCCCACAGGGCAGACCCCAGGCTCATAGAAAACTTGTAAAAATGAGGTTACTTAAGGCAGCTTGGACTGAGGAATGCTAGCCAGAATCAGACATGTAAAAATGAATGTATTTTAAACCTGGTAAGTGATAAGCCAATAGTGGTAGAGTCTGAGCTCAGAGAAGGAGTAGCTAAGAATATTTTACAAAACTAGAAAATTAATTAGCAGATTTCTTCTGCTGCTCTCCCACTATGGGTAGCTTTCAGAATAAAGGATGTAGAAGAAAATAACACATTTTCATTTGGGGGCAGTGTTTTGAACAGTGATCAAAGGGTAAAGTCTTAAAATGCCTATCGGTCTTAGATATGACATCAAAAATACAAGCAGCCAAAGAAAAAAAGAAAAACCAGACTTCATCAAAACAAAAAACTTTTGTGCTTCACAGGACTCTGTCAAGAAAGTGAAGTGGCAACCAGTAGGAGAAAATATTTTCAGATCATTTAACTGATAAGGATCTTGTATCCTGAACATAGAAAAGAACTCCCATAGACAGACAATAAAAAGGCAACCAAATTTTAAAATGGGCAAAGGATTTGAACAGAAATTTATCCACAGAAGATGCGCAAATGCTCAGTTAATACATGAAAAGACACTCAGCATAGCTAGTCATTAGGGAAAAGGAAACCTAACCACAATGAGCTACTTCTTCACTTCTACTAGGATGGCTATGAACTAAAGGACAAGGGACAAACAATGACAAGTGAGAATGAGAAGAGGGCATGGAGAGACTGGAATCCTCACACCTTGTGGGTAGGAGTGGAGAATTGATGCCACCACTGTGAAAAACAGTTTGGTGGTCCCTCAAGTGTTAACATATGACCCAGCAATTATGCTGCTAGGTATACTACACCTGGGATAGCTGAAAATACATGCTCACACAATATTCACAGCAGCATTATTCACTATCGCCAAAAAGGAGAAACAACATCCATGTCCACCAACTGACAAACGGACAAACAGAATGTGATATATCCCATACAAAGAAATATCATTCAGCCATAAAAAGGAATGAAGTATTGGTACCTGTTTTGTGGCATGGACAGACTTTGAAAACACTATGATAAGTGAAAAAAGTCAGACACAAAAGCCTGCAGATGGTGGGACTCTGATTACATAAATGTCCAGAATAAGCAAATTCATAGATACAGAAAGGAAACTGGTGGTTGCTCGGGGCTGTGGGGGTGATGAAAGTGTTCTGGAATTGGATGGCAGTGGTTATTGCACAACCTTGTGAATATACTAAAAGCCACTGTATTATATATTTTAAAAGGGTGAACTGGCTGGGCACAGTGGCTCAGGCCTGTAATCCTAGTACTTTGGGAGGCCAAGGTAAGAGAATTGCTTGAGCCCAGGAGTTTGAGACAAGTCTAGACAACATAGCAAGTTCCCATCTCTACAAAAAAAAAGTGAACTTTATGACCTATGAATTATATCTCAATAAAAAATGCCCCCCAGCTGGGCATGGTGTCTCATGCCTGTAATCCCAGCACTTTGGGAGGTCTTGAGCCCAGGGGTTCAAGACCAGCCTGGGCAACCTGGCAAGACCTCATCTCTACAACATATCAAAAAATAAGCTGGGCATGGTAGCACATGCCTGCAGTTCTGGCTACTTGGAAGACTAAGGCAGAAGGATCACCTGAGCCCAGCAGGTCAACGCTGGGGTGGCCATGAGCATGCCATTGCACTCCAGCCTGGGTGACCGAGTGAGACTCTGACTCAAAAAAATAAAAAAATGCCCCCATATGCCTGTTAGTGCACAGTGCACACTATGTGTTGTGGGGAAGACCTTCTAATAAACTTCGTTCCCTGTTGACCACATGGCAGAACACATGAAAAGATGGCCATACAGAGCCAAAACCTTCAGGGCACACATGGCTGCTGGGTCAGTTATTCACGGAAGACATCTGAGGAGGGGCAGGTCATGTGCCGGGGCTGTCCAGCAGTTGTCCAGTCCTGTCCCTCACAGCATTCGTGACTCACCTGGAAAGACAAACACCAAGCCTTTACACACCCAGTGATAAGTACCTGGTGTGCTGAATGGACAGTGCACTCTAAGTGCAGAGGGAAGGGTGATTCGCTGGGGCTGAGAGTGACTCTGTAAGACTGCAAAGGACCTGTCACCGCAGGGGGCAGCACACCACAGAGAGAGGCAAGAGAGTGGGTAAGGGAGATGGAGTGACCATAGAGGGCCGTCTCTCGGAGCCTGTGGGAGAGGTGATTCTGGAAGGAGCTGTAGCCTGGTTCCCGCAGAGCCTTGCTCCAACATGCTTCTGTGTCCCTGACACCTTCCTGGTACCTGCCACTCAGCCGTGTGCGCCACAGGTGGGTTCAGTTGGCATTTAATAACCAAATAAATGGATAAAATTCCACAATGATCAAGATAGGAACAGATGCCAGTTACATCCTGAAGCTATACATCATTTTCACAACGATTCTGTTTGTCTTTCGATATAATGCAAATTTAAAATCTAGGACTGTCTAAGACCCCAAATAAATGAATCATTCAAAGTAAATGTCACAGCCTGGTAACGGATAAAGAGGAAGGCTTTACAGAACATCATAACCAAATAAAATGGATGCTTTGGAAAAGGAAATTAAACACATGGAGGTACAAGATATTAGATTAGGTTTCAAACCCTCACGATACACTCCTGGAGAGGAGCATCCACTCCTGCTCAAAAAGAAGACAATACTCGATAACCATGTTTAAGACTGATTCTGAGGAAATGATAAGAGCCATGGAAATGAGGAAAAGATAGATTTTCTTCAGGCGATTAAATTACAGACTTTTAGAGAGGTCTGTTCTCACATGCCCAGGCCCTTCTGGTGTAGGAAGCTGAAGGGCTCCCTCTCAGAATCGGAGATGCGCCAAGGCGCAGTGGCTTCGGTCCATCTTTCTATTAGAAATGTTCGAATCCACTCCTCCCAGGGGACTGATTTGTGAAGGAGCACGTCCTTAATTACAGCCGTTTCCATTTCCATCTTCTCTGATTCTCCCAGTGCGCCTCACCTTCTGGAAATCACCAAGTGAGAAAATGCCCCGTGACACTGTAGCTCAAAGTCTCACATCAGTAAAAATATCAGTGACAAGAAAATTAGTCATTCGGCCTATGTCAAGTCTAGAGAAAGTGCTGGCAAATTGAGTGAGAAGAGATTCAACAGGCTACTTCACTGATGAAAACGGCTGGGAAAGTGACAAATCAATACGAACAATAGAAAACCCATGGACTCCGCCATGCCTGCGCCAATAACCTGATTTCTGGGAGGAAGGGAGTCAGTGTCACTCAAGCCGCTTCTCTTTCACGGGTTTTCACTCATCCTGAAGCCACGGACTGTTAGAAGCTAAAAGATGTGCTCCCAACCTTACAGAAATGACTGTTGCTGGCATTTTTTTGGGGGGGGCATTTAATATTCATGAAGTGACAACTAAATGGAAAATAATTAGAAATGCAGAACTGTCTCTAATCATCTCAAATCCTGTTTGTGATAAAGTATAAAAAAGTAGACAGTTAAAGAGTTTAAAACACATGTGTTTTAAACTCTGGCCTTATCATCACAGACTGTAAGAGAAAAAATATTATTAAATAAAATACATTACAGCTATTATTTAATGCAAAATAATCTGAATTGAATGAGTCAATATTTACTCTGATTTTGAAGGCAAAAGTCCCTTCCATTTGGCCTACATTTTAGTTTACAACTCATTTGATTCTAAAAATAAAATGAAATCATGATGATATATAATAGACAAAAGGAAAACAAAATAGACAAGTACAAAGCAAATCATCTGTGGCAGATATTCTGCTTATCATGCCCTTGAACTAGCCTCAGCTATTGCCCATACACAGCTTAGGCCCATGTGAAGTCAGGTTGCGCTCAGGCAAGGCAGAATTACATTTTGTAGTCCAATGTATTTCAACCAAACTCTGTATAGATTTTCTTGATTTTTCATTTCTGAAAGCAATTTTGGGAAAACCATTTTTTAAATGATATTTACAAGGTTTGATTTATAGTTAAGCTTTTTTCCTGTGCATTTTAAAATAATAAGTATCACTACACATGGAAGCAAAAAGCAATATTTCTATATAATAATTATAATGGCTTGAAGGCATGTGAGTTTTCCAGGAAGATATTTATTTTACATCAAATTATCAGATGTCAAGAAGAAACTCGAAGAAAAGTCAGGGGTTTACCGAATGAAAGTGACCTACAACACAGGGTAAGGGACGCATGTGAAGGTTGCCAAGTGACCTTTCGGCCTATCCAGACTACTTGAGTCTACGTGGGGGCATCACAGCACACCTGAGTAATGGGTATTTTGCTGCCCCACACCTGAAACTCAACACACCACAGACTTACCAGAGCAAAAACGATAATGCCACAACAACTGAAACCTCACTGGAAATTTGGGGGAATTCTAATAGCACATAGCTCCTTTATGGTCAGAAGTAACAAAACTATGTTTGCCACTTAATATTAAAGCAATTGGTTTCTGGCTGTTAAAAACCATGTGTGATGCAGCTGGTTTGTGTAGGGACACAAGGGCCGAGCTATCACACCAAATAGCACTGGAGCCCGTCTTGACTCACAGCACTCTGAAGAGCTGTGCCAGTGGTGGCCCGTCCAAGACACTCCGGCCAAACAAGCATGGAGATGCCATCCTACTGATGCCATGTCCCTTCCTCTGCCCTGGCATTTTGTTCAGTGTTAGGTAAAAGAGAAAAAAAGACACTGACCAGAAAGTCTATAACAGTGACTTAAATATTATGGTGAAATGCTTGTTTTGCTGTCAAGGCTGGTCACAAACATTCCCAGGGGCTGCTGGAATGAATGACTGATTCCACAGCTGAACACTGTTCTATGGGCTATACCTCACTGAGTCCTCAGGGTCACCTTCTGTGGGCTGCACTACCATAATCTTCCATAGAGGAGGGAACTGAAGAGAAGAGGGAGGTGTCATGTCACAGGCCCTTCAGAGGGTCCCAGCAGCCTGTCTTGAGAGCTCCAGTCACAGCCCTGCTTCTCGAGATCAGAATTCTCTCCAAGAGAAAAGACCAGGGCCTCCACTGGTCCAGCAGAAGATCCAGTTCCAACCACTCCCTGCATTTTTGATGGAACCTGAAGGAGGAAATGGAGCCCTTTCCCGCTCCCTCCTGTCTGGAGTCCATCATCCAACTTCAGGAGAAAGAAAGCTACTGTGTTTAGAAAGACTTCTTTTCCTGAAAAGTAAAGAAACCTCAAGAGTTGCATCTCAAGTAAGTTGTTTTGGCCATAACATGTCAGTGAGACAAATCCCTGAGGCTTAGAGCAGCAATGAGGCTCCAAGCACAACACACCTGGCTCAGCATCTTGCACTTACGAATGCACCCATCTGTTCTGTCACCCATCCCTTCCTTAGAATGCTCCCCGCCTGGCTGGCCTGGGTGCTGGTGTCCCCCTGTACCTCTAGGCTTGGTGCCCTGTTTCTGGTGACAGACAGCACTGAGCACCGTGTGTGTCCCTCATGTACCCCAGTGCTCCTGGGCATTGTTGTCATGCACCTGCTGTCATGGCACTGAGCTTTCAACCTGACATGGCACAGTGTCATGCCAGTGACCATACAAACTGTCAGTTACAGGAAAGCAATTTTTTCTGTGAGTTATGGCTAAGTCTGCCTCAGGATGGACTGTGTGAAGGAAGAAAAGCAATTTGTTTTTGGAAGGGGGTGTCTTCTTTTGAATTTGGAGAACAAAAGTCATCAGGTACCCAGCAGATATTCAGTCCTTTCTGTGTCTGACATTTGGATAACAGACTCAACACCACTATTCCACTTCAGTAGGGACCTCTGAGTATTTCAGCATTTTCAGCTCTTAAGAGTAAAGGCAGAAGGAGAAAGCTAACAGGGCTGTCTTGGTGGGAACAGAGACCAGAACGAGCAATCCTCTCAGGACAGTACATGCTTTCAAAAGAAAATTTCAGATAAGAAATGATGGGTGTTTATATCTTGATTTTATATGTCTTTATAGTCTGGGATTGTGTTATTTTATACTTTATTGAAAACTGTCTGCTTTTATATTTTATATGTAAAATTCCCTGTCAGAGATCCCAACCCTTCTGACTAACTGGTAAAATATACAAATAACAGAACCCTAAATGCTGTTAAAGATAAAATTCCCAACCCACACAATTCTCTGGGACTTTCCACATTTAAGCCTCATAGAGTCACTTGATATCATCTTCGTGACTAAAAATATAACTGCAGTATTACTTAAAATTATAATCAAATTATTCTCTTGCAAATTAAGACACTTACTCTTGGAAAAATAGCCAAATTGAATTAGGTGTGTCTTTTTTTGATAGATCAAAAGCAGCTCCATTAAATCAGCAGTTTTATATTAATGGCATGAGACATTACCCAGATGAGGAAAATGTTCTTTGGAGCCATTTTGTATTTTATTTAAAGAGAGACAGAGATGTTACATATGCGGGGCAGAATTGCATTGTGAGTCCCAGATCCAGGATGCCATATGTGATCCCAATGCAGTAGTTCATCTAGACCAGAGAACCCAAGTTCATCTTCTTGTAATTCCTTCTTTCTTCCCATTATTACGCCTACCACCCATCCATCCAGTCATCCATCCAGTCATTCATCCACCCACCCTCCCATCCATCCATCTATCCATCCAGTCATCTGTCCATCCATCCAGTCATCTGTCCATCCATTCACACACCCATCCACCCATCTACCCATCCAGTCAGTCAGTCATTCACCCACTCACCCACTCATTTATACATCATCCATTCATCCACCCACCTACCCATCCACCCATGCATTCTACCCATCCATCCATCCATTCACCTACCCACCCATCCATCAAGCCAGTCATCTGATATTTACTAACTGCCTCCATTATTCTTCTTTCAGATGTAAGAAAGTATTAGTATCCTTGCTTTTCACTCTTCTAAATCTTGGCTCCTACAATATCCAACCACTCTACTGAGTGTTGTAATATTGTAAGGATTCTAAAACACATCATGGTGAGATTACATTATAATTAGCCTGAGTTCTGTTGGGCAGATACCTCACTTAGACTAAAAGACACAATCTTTATGAAATAAAAGCAATCTACTAGGCGCTGGCAAAATGTGCTGTCACTTATGAAGTTCTTTTGTAGCCATAAACCCACTGGATCCTCCTGGCACTTCACTCCACATATGACAGAGTAGAGATGGGATAGAAATGATTCTTTGAGACCACCCAGCTAGTAATAAGCAGGGCCCAAACTCAAGCCCAGGCCAATCTGCTCCAGTGCTGGCCTCTTTCTACTCCCTTATGCCGTTTCAGTTTAATCTTCCATTTTATTTTAGTTCAGAAGTTTGCAACATCCAGTGCTAAGTTAATCCACAAATACCATTGTTTGGTGCCAACAGGAAGGATGAGAATAGACAAATTGGATCCTTCTCTCTCTCTCTGGAACCAAGAGTAAGTAGCACAAAATAAACTGGTAATTTTTACAGCTAATCTGGCATAAATGGTGGCTTTCTAGCTAAATTATTATCCACACAATTGTCACAAGAAGCCACAACTTAGAGTAATAAGCTATTAATTCAATCCTTTATGCAGCAGGGTTTGAAAAATGTAAATTAGTTCATTTAAACAAGAAAAAAATCTTACTGTGCTTATTTCTGGTTGCTTTTTGAAGACAATCAGTACAAAATTCTAAAGTTCTTAAAAATTAATTAATGATTGTGAGTGGACATTTTCAATGGGAGAGACTCAGCATCATCAGACATAGACTATGAAGTCATGACGTGCCTCAGCACTGGAGAACAACAGAGCTCTCACTGGAAGGTCCTTTTGTGTCATGATCAAAACACTGAGAGGAAATAAGAACGGACTGCCATTCTTTAATTGTTATCTTCCAAGGGTAATAAAGCTTCTGGTAAATCTTTATTTTTATAATTAGTGCCACTTTGTGTCATTAAAACCCACTGAAGAGGGTAGAATCATTTGTGCAGTGACTCTGAGCAAAAGAGGAGCTAGAAATTCAAGTTGAGTCTTCTAGGTGACAACCCAGATAGCAGGTCCAGAGGCAGACTCCTCCAAATCCTGGCCACGTGGCATTTGGCAAGGAGCTTGCCCCATGGAACCCCCATCCCTGGTCTGTGAAAAGGGGCTCGGGGCTGACCCATAGGACCATGCTGTCATGAGGAAATGGTACCACAGGTGTGCCTGTTTGTGGCCACAGCTGCAGTTGCTGGACCTTGTGGCATCCCAGGCCAGTGATGGAAACTAGGAGGGAACAGCTGGCCAAAGAGAAATGTGGCGTGCAGAGCCTGGCACCCCAACGACACAGAGGCAAGGATGGAATTGGACCTGAGTGCCCCTCAGTCACTGACCACCTGGCCCCGTGTTGGGCATCTGGCTTGGCATCACAGGCCCTGCTGAGGGTGGGAGCAGCTGGGTCTTCATGAGACAGTGCCACATCACCTTCTTGACCCATGACCTGAATGCTTCCTCTCACAAGTGGGGAACATTTTAGGGGAAATGTTTTCCTTAATTAAAAATGGAAACGCAGGGACTAGACCAGCAGTCATTTTACATCATGGAAACCGAGTCCACCTCAGCAGATTCTGAACCTGACCCAGGATGTGGGTGATTGACTTTGGAGGTTTCCAACTGTTCTTGCCCAGCCCCAGGGACTTTTAGAAATGTCACTTGGGAAAGTTTCTTTGCATTTATTGATGGCTCTCACATTCCTGACTTCCCTACGTCTGTATGTTGATAAGTAGAGATGGGGGTCTCACTGCTCTCATGAACATCACCAGGGACACTCAGTCCCAAAGCTCCAGGAGAGCATGGGAGGGAGAGCACTTCTTACCCACCCCTACATGCTCTTGATGGGAGCAATTCTCTTTGGAGTTCATGGAGGACAGAAACAACATAACTCAGGGTCCCTATCTTTTAGCTGATGCGACAGGGCTGACTTTCAGGACACCTTTTCCAGGGTTTCTTGTTTGGGTGAATAAATGCACTGGGGATTGTGAGAAGGGAGAGCTGGCCATGCACTCTGGGGTGGCTGAGGGGGTTTATGGAGCAGGTCTCCTGAAGTGTGGCTCTGAGGCTGAGTGGACTCCACAAAGGCAGGACAAAGAGCAATGGAGGAGGCAGGAGGACAACACCACAGGCATTTCCCAAGAAGCCATGCCCAAAGAACTGGGAAAACAGAGCCCCCAGAGACGTAGGGCTGGGAAGGTACAGAGACATCATGGACCTTAGGGAAGTGTGGAGGCCCCAGGAGAGACATGAGACTGATATGGACAGGCACTGAGTCTGGCAGCCAGACACCAGCATGGCTGGAGCTGAATCTGGCAGTTAGGTACCCACAAGGGGTGGAGTGGGGGTGATACCAGCAAAAGGATCTGCATACAAAGCCCTGGGAACAGCCTTGGACAATGGCTCTGGGCAGCAGGAGAGGACATTTCAAAGAGCAGACAGGCCTCATGGACACAACAAGAGAAAACAAAAACTTAATCACACACCATACTTCATAAAATTTTAAATTTTGGGGTGCAATTTGCAAACTGGCCATAAATAAAAATTATCCTTGAGATGAGGGGATGGAAAAATGTAAAAACAATTTTAAGCATGGTGTCAGCAGATAACAATGTATTCTATATTTCAAAATATAGAATAAAGAGATTTTAAGTATTCTCATCACAAAGAAATGATAAGGCTATGGATATGGTAATTAGCCTGATTTAATCAACCCACAATTTATACATGTATCGTTACATCACATTGTACCCCATAGAAATATACAGCTACTATTTGGCAATTCCAAATGTCACATATACAGAATATGTGGGTCTCTCAATGCAGCAGTAATTTCTCAAACAGGCCAGCATCCTGGGTTTTTCCTCTACCCAGAGTTGAAGTGAGGGCTGTCTTTAACGAGAACTGTCTACTCATACTACTTGCACAGATTTAATAAGGGAGATAAATGGGTTACATATCCTTTAATGTGTAACGAATAATGTATCATATTTTGGACAGTAAAAGCACATATCTTTTTTAAAAAGTAGTTGGTAAGAAAAATGTTAAGGGCTGTGAAATAGGAACCATTGTCGCACCAGGGCTAGTGATCACTTTCACTGTCAGAATTCAACATGAGACAAAGCTATTTTTTTCCCTTGATGATCTGACCACTATAGGAGAAAATGCCCAGGTCAATTTTCTACAGAGATGGGTCTGAGAATGTGATTGTCTCACTGGATTTGTCGATGAGGACTGCTAGTGCTCCCCCTTGGTGATTATAATTAGCTGCCTGGTGTCACAACCACAGGACCATCATGGGTTAAATAATTAAGGGGAAGGTCAAAAGTTACCAAGCAGTGGGTCCCCAAGCTTTATGGCAATGCTGATCTTATTAAGGGTGAGCACAGTATATGCTTATCTCAGTAAGTCACCTAATGAGCTCTTGAACTTTCTGGAGGGCAAATTAAAGGCATCTACCTGGACTTTTAAATCACCTAAAACAACAAAAAAAAAAAACCCCACCTAATCTGCCTGAGTTGGAGAGAATTAAAAATAAAAGCCACAGCATTTCCTTAGAAAACCTTTATGTAAAGTTAATGATTTAAGAGAGACTAAATGTCAGACGAATTCAACATTGGGAAACATTGGGAAAATAGATTCTGCTATGCTATACATGGACAGAAAAGCAGAGAATTACTTATTATTTAGAAAGATTTATTTTGAAAGAATGAATTCTAATCTCTCCAAATATCCTTTTTTTAAAAACTAGGAGCCAGCCTCCTCTTTTTGCCAGGGAGAATCACTGTCATTGTTAAGTGCTCCAGTTCCTGCAACTGACCCTCGTCGAGCTGCCCATGTGAAAGCAGCGTTGCTTGGTCTGAACGCTCAGCTATGCCCTGATGGGTGGCAGGCAGAGCCTCCACACCAGCTGTCTGGAGGCACACATCTGGCTCGATGGTGAACCACAAGCATCTCCTAAGTGAATTCTGCACATTCTAAAAAGCATCTAATTTAAGAAAGACATTCAATAGCGGGGTGCAGTGACTCACGCCTATAATCTCAGCACTTTGGGAGGCCAAAGTTAGAGGATTGCTTGAGTCCAAGAGTTTGAGATCTGCCTGGGCAATATAGTGAGAGCTTGTCTCAACAACAACAAAAAGCAAAAATAAAAATAAGGTGGGCATGATGATGTGCATGTGTAGTCCTAGCAACTCAGGAGGCTGAGGCAAAAGGATCACTTGAGCCCAGGAGGTCGAGGCTGCAGTAAGCTGTGATCATTTCAGCCTGGGTGACAGAGTGAGACCCAGACTCAACAAAAAGAAAGACCATTCAAATTTAGTTATAATCCATTTGGTTGTTTCACTTTATGTCAACAGAAATCTAGTAGCATCCCTGTCCATCTGCACATCTGTCCATTCAGATACAATGATCAGTCCTACTATGTGCCACAACTGTGTGCCCAGATCATCTCATACAATTCTGCAAAAATCCTCTGAAGAAAGTTGCTGTTCTCACTTTACGGCTGAAGAAACCAGGGCTCTAAGTTAAAGACCAAGTCATACACAAACCAACATTGGCAGTTTCGTAGGGTTCTGCCTAAGGATTCATCCAGAGGCCCAGCAGTGGAGGAGGACTGTATGTTTCCCATAGAATATTTCAAAATAGGTAGAAGAAACTAGGAAGTGTGCCTAAACCCAGCAGCAGGGTGAGGGATTTGGAGAAGCTGGGGCCATGAACAGCAGACACCTCTGGAGGCTGCCAGCCTATGAGAATGCAGAAATAAGCTCTTTGATGCAAGCAATAAATATACATTCGATTTGAAAATGCAGTACTGTTCAGGAACAGTGGCACCAGAAGCCTGACTTATCTCACAAGGTTGAAATGCTTCCTAGATGAGGTCTAACAAATGTAAATATTCATGAACACACCTACTCAGCTCCTTTTAAACATGTGCTTACTAATTAATTTCATAATTGATGTGTTTGCTATTAAATCTAGTCAGCATCACACACCCAGAGGACCACACAGGCAAGGTCACCTGATAAAGGACACAGTCTGGCTGTTTTTGTGAGAATGTTCTTGAAGGACGAGGTCTGAAACCTTGGCTTTGCTGTGTCACAGGTAGGCGCTAAAATATTTCCAAATGCAGTATACATCAATGAACCTCTGAAGTTTCCCAGGGCGAAGGAAAATCAAACAAGAAATAAAATATTGCATAATGTGCATTTTATATAGTAAAGCAAAGTGTACTTAGCACAAATGTAGATAAAAGTTTTGACTATGTTCCTTGTACAAAAAAAAGTCATTTTAATCGAAGCTTCTCAGACATGGCTGCAGCTGTAAAATATCTGCAGTGGGAGGGAAAGGGAGGGAAGAAGGGTGATGGTGCACTGGGGGTGTCTGTGACTTGGTGTCCATTCGGGGGTCTGGAAAAACCCCTGAAAAACCCAAGATCTGGTGATTTAGCAAGGTCAGGCAATGAGAAATAAGATATATATGCACAAAATAAAGCCAAAAATAAGGCAATTTAAAAAAATACAGTTAGCCTCCCCCAAAGAAAAGCTTCTCACAGCCACGTACACCGGTCTCCCATGGGGACTCATTGGATGTGCCAGTGGCATCTCGTGAGGATCCCAGGGACCATGTGGAGCTGAGACCCACAGTCAACAATGGGGCCTTGGGTTTTGAAATTAAGTTCAAAGCCAGAGGAGATGGAAAAGGGTTTTGAAAGATCTTAAAAACAAGTGGAAGTGCTCTTGTCCCCTCTGAGCTCTGCGGGGGGCTGTTTTAACTGCACCTGGAACGGTTGAGGGTGGGTCATGGACACCCTGGCCGGCAACACAGAGGTGGCCACCAGCACAGCTAAATGCTCCGCAGTGAAGACGTGGCAGAAGGGCCATGTCCCCAATAGGATGTGCTCATTTTAAAGCAGTTTGCCGTCACTCTCCCTCTGCTGGGCAAAGAACTGTATTCAAATTCCTTCCAGAGAGAGGCTCTCACAGCCAGCTCACAGCTGATTCTGCAAGTTGGTTTTATATGCTCTTCTCTTTGCTCTGAGGTAGACATGGCCCAGTGAGGCTTCTGTTCTCCACCTAGAGCTCCCAGATGCAGGAGTGCCATGGCTTGAGGGGCAGGGTATCCGAAGTGCTGACACCGCAGGCCCTCTCCTTGTGGGAGCTCTTGCAAACCCACCGTGGTGCTGCGTCTTAATCACAGATGCTCTGTCTGCTGTTGGTGACTCTGGTCCCTTAACTCAGCCCTGGATGAAGAAAATGGGCATGGGAAGGCAGTGGGGGTGGGGGGGTGGGGATATAAAATATGAAACTCCATCGCAGGACCCAGCAGCAGTAGTGCCACTTTGTAAAAAGAGGGAATTCAGCACTCCCAGGCAAGCTCTCCACAAGAAGTCAGGCAGGTGAAGAAAGGGGGCACAACAGCCCTTGCTTGGAGGGCACCGTCAGCTAATACAGAGAAAAAGAGAAAGGACAGCAAGGAATGAACTCTGCAATATCAGAGTACTAGGTGATGCTGCATATGAGGGAGAAGGGCAGGGAATGGGTCATGCCCTGACCATTTAGGTGGCTGCCAGAGCCCACAACCCCAGCACCACAGTGAGGAGGAGGGAGTGCACAGTGCCTCGTGCTGGAGCAGGAGAAAAAGGTATGGCATAGTGACATTTTTAGTGGAGGAGGAGGTGGACTGGGCCTGGAGTTTTCGGAGGCCACTCTGGAGAGCCAGCACAGGGAGAGTGGTGGCTCTAGCCTCTTCACAAAGGGAACAAGGGATCCCGACCCAGGATGTGACCTCAGACTGTCCCACAGGCAGAAGCTGCACCCCACTGCCTTTCTAGGGACTGCTCTGGATGAACTCAAGTGGACAAGAATCAGGGTTAGTAAAAGCTCTTAGACCCTCCCTGCCCCAAACTCTGTTGAAAGGAAAAATCCCAGAAATACTGGTGCTGCTGAAGTCTTAAAATGGAGTGAATCATATACAATTACTGATTTTTGACCTGGAAAAGCAACAATTCCATGTGGTCCAACCGAGTACCAGGCAATCACTGATGACTTTGCAAAGCCCACTGGAGCCTAGACATTTCCCTGTCAATCTGCTTAGGCCACAGCATTTCTCCTTCTTTCTCAAACCACAGACCACCCCTCTCCCCAGTAAACAAGGCAGCCCCCAGTGCACAGGATGTTCAGAACCCTTCAAATAAAACACCAAGAGGGAACCAGAGAGCTACTGAAATCCTTAGTGCCTCTGTGTCCTCTGAGTCAGTTCAAGATCTTTACAGATGGGTTTTGCAAGAGTTTTTCTGAAAAGACCTCAGTCTGTCGTAAATACCACCCTACCAAACAGAACCTCAACAGGGTAGATCCTTCCTTGCCTGAAGGTCTTATTTATGGACTCCTTTTTCCAACGTGGTCTCCAGCATGGAGGGAGAACGGATGGTGGTTGACAGAGTGTGTTCCGGGCCTATGGCAACACAGGAGCAACGAAGCAAGGTGTCCCTGCCATGTGGCCTGCTCCGGTCCTGGCCAGGGCAAGCAGGCTCAGGAGAGGCAGCATGGCCACCCAGGGCAACCTTCTTGTGGTGCTGGGGTGGCTGTCTCACTCCCCCAGGGAGGCAAACACTGGGATGGCACTTGAAGGCATCAGCGAGTTGGCACTGCTGACTCTCTGTCATGAGGTTAGAGGCAGAGGAGCAATCTAAGTAGAAAGAGGAAGAAAGCCCTGGCCCCATCAGGGAATGGGGTGTAGGGAAGGAGATGTGCCAAGCCCAAGGCCCCCTGGAAGGGAGGGAGGCAACAGTGTCGCTATTTTGGTCATTTGCTGTGTCCTGCTGGACATACTCATGGGACACGCCTGATCTAATCCCTGATACAAGCCTGAGTAGCACTTATTAAGCACGCACACGCGCGTGTGTGTATGTATAAAAATTTCCTCCCAACAAATAATTTCATATATTTCCTTCATCTTTGTACTTATGCAAAATGGAGGCCGAAAAGTAAATCCTTTAGGAACCAAGGCACAAAATCATGTTGGTCCTCAGACGTGTCTTTCCTAAGCAAACTAAGGGTTACTTCCCACTGGGAAAGGCCCCACATGCGGAAGGTGAGGGGAGTCCCAGGCCATTGCCTGAGCAGCCCCTGCACTGACTGCTTTTCATGGACCACTGCATTCACCATTCCTTTTCACAGTCGTGGAAACTGAGGCTGGGAGACATGCCCTGAGTGGCCCAACTACCATTTGATAGCATCACCACAGACCCAACACTTGTCCTTGTAAGCAACCCTGGTCACTTTTTACATTGAGGTGCTACTTGAGAGACTCAATACCCAACCGAAATTCCCAACCAGAAACCTTTTTCTCATTTCTCTTTTCCAGGGACAGATACTGACCTGGGGTGGGGGGGGGGGGAAGCAGGGGGAGGCAGGGGAGGCCATGGGAAGAACCCGTGGAGATGCTGCAAGACACAGTTAAAGTCCCTCTGAACCAACAGCTCCATACACAGCTTTGGAGCAATACAAAACAGGTCATTTAATTTTATAAAAGGATCTTTCTACAGTTGGTTTTTTCTTCCAGCCTATTGAAATGTACACACCATGAGTACAAAGTACAAGGTCCTGTGCAGCTGTCATTTTACTTCTGCACATATTTAATGTGCTGGGGGATGAGGCGTTTCATGGTTCCTGTGCTCAGCAAATGAAATAAATCAATGCGTTAAGAGAGCCATTTTTCTTGCTGTTTGGGGAAAGTGCTCTTTACTTTTCTATTAACAAAAACTTAATGAACCATTTCCCATTCAAATCCCCTTAGAAAGGTCATAACGCCTATTTCTTAATTAAGTTTTTAAAAGTCAAATAATGCTAATTTTCTTTTCTATCTCCACATGGGTAGCAGTGCTTAAAAAGATGACTGAGAATAAACACCACCACCGAGCGAGGACTATTTCAGTTGGTTAAATATAGATGTTTGTAGGGCTTTGTAAAGGAAGACAGAGAAAGCAAAATGCCCAGGCCCGGCACTTATTCAGTATAATCAGAGAACTAGGGAATTTGGGTTGCCATGGAATTCAGGCCAAAATAAAGTTCATCTTATGGTGACAACTTGGAATTCTGCTTGAAAACAGGAAGCGTAATCATGCTGACATGCTTTAAGGAACATTGGCCACTCAGTATGTAGGTTTCTTTCCTTTAATTTCCTTAAAATTTTTATGCCTAAACTTCCCAGCCCATATTAAACAGGCCTAGGCTTTGTATGACACAGAAATAGGTACTTGAGGCTCAGGCTGCCTGGCTCGTGGGCTGGTCTCGGTTTCTTTCGTCCTAATTGCGGCAGACAGCACTAGAGCTTTGTCAGCGTTACCTGCTCTGAATAGAAGCACTTTCGGCCCCCTTGTCAAAGAAGAGGGAAGAAAGCGTGCTCCCCGGTTGGCAGCGGGCTTGGACTCTCGCCCCCGGCCATACTGTGCAATCACGCTGTTTATTCCACTGTAACAATCAGACGGCGGGGGCCGAGCACCTGGTCCTCCCAGGCCGGGCCTTCCTTGGCAGCTGACGGGCAACCTCGCTGCCAGGTGGTCGCGCTCCAATTACATTAGCTAGCCATTCTAGGGTTAACGAGGACCTACTTTCTTGAGAATGCCCCGGGAAAATCAGTTATTCATAAAAGACGGTATGCCTTTTGTTGACCACTGAACAATGTTGCTGAAAATCCATTAAATTAAATTCTCTTTATTGGGCTGAATAATGCAATTGCAATAGCCCCGGCTAGAAGTCTGCATGTTTATTTACCAAATTTCTGAATAATTTATCCATGGATTCTGGCTCTTTTCTCACTTAGTGGCCAAATGCTTCTTCGGCATGGAACAGTGAGTATAGTTGGGCTGCCTTCATTTTAATACATGCAGACACTCGCTTGCAAATAAAAAACAAATGAAAGCAGAATTTATAACAGCGTAGCCTGAAAGGGAAATCTTATTTGAACTTGAAATTCATGTTCTAATTTTCTTTTGCAAGAGATCAAATGTTTTGACGTGAATTTGCATAAGATGCTTTTTGGGACCTTTTTCATAACAGGAAACGAAAAAGAAGGAAATGCGAGGGAAGCCAAGGCTTAGGTGGGACTGGTCCCGGCGGGTAAGTCCAGGGGGACCTGTGGATCAGCAGCTAGGAGTTGAATTAGATGGACGGCTAGAATGTCGACCTGCTTCTCCCACCCCCATGCTCTCTGCTGCAGGGACCAGGGCACAGATGCAGGTCAGGGCAGGACAGCAGAAGAGAAACAGGTCTCCCTCCCTGCGGTCCTCCTCACCTCTCTCCTCTGGCACCAGGGAGGCAGCTGTTGGAGAGCTCCCTCTCTCCTCCTGGAGAATGCTTTAGGTTTCCTGTGGTTGGAGGTACAGGCCGTCAGCCTCAGAAACATGGCTGCACAGTCTAAATGTGTGGGAAAGTGTTAAGCGCAGGAAATATAAGAAAACCTAGCTGGGTATGATGGCTCACACCTATAATCCTAGCACTATGGGAGGCAGAGGCGAGAGGGTTGCTTAAGCCCAGGGGTTCAAGACCAGCCTGGGCAACTTGGGGAAACCTCATCTCTACAATAAATCAAAAAATTAGTTGGGTGTGGTGGCACGTGCCTGTGGTTCCAGCTACTTGGAAGACTGAGGCAGAAGGATCACCTGAGCCCAGCAGGTTGAGACTGTGATGGCCATGAGTGTGCCGTTGCCCTGTAGCCTGGGTGACAGAGTGAGACTTCAACTAAAAATAAATAAATAAATAAAAGAAAGAAATGTAAGAAAATCCAAGGCACAGCAACATCATGAAGTCATTTAAATACGGTTGTCCTAGGGATTTAACCTTAGCTGTTCAGGAGAGAATTTTAAAACAGGAATTTTCTTTCTTTCTTTTCTTTAAATTTAGAAGTAGCATTAACAAAATATCAACAGAAAGTTAAATTATCCTGAAGTACATATTAATGATCAAAAAGAGCCTAAGACTAGCAAAGAAAGAAATTCTATTGGATTTCACCTTCATTGAAGGGAAAAAAAACAAAACTTTTGCTTTTTTTCAGTGATGAAGAGGAGTATCTGGATAAATTTAGAGCGAAAGGCATAAACTTTAGTTGCTATGCACATTCAAGGTCGTTTGGGAGAACATTTTCAGCAATGCAGTTGGGCAGTCGAAAGGCAGAGAGCAGTGGCTAAGACTGAGCCCCCAGTCTTCGTGTAGACTTGTCTCTCCCTCTGGCTGGCCAAGAGATCCTGGGCAAGTCATTCAGCTCCTATCCGTGTTTCTTCTCTCACAAGATGGGACAACAACCCTACTCCCTAGTGACAACAAAGTGCACATGAAACTTTTAGCACACTGCACACATAATAAGAGCCCCCTGAACGATGACTTGTAAACTGGCCAAGAGATACCCTGTGAGAATGTTCTCCACTTTCAGTTCTGTGAGGCATCTTCACTCTGCTCTTGGTCACCTGAACCCGATTCAAGCTGTGAGCACACACTGGGCTACTCTCGGTCCTTTTTGCAGCAGACAGCAAAAGTCAGAGCCCAGTGCCAGAATAAGGCGAGCACCAAAGAACAACTTTCTGCAGTACTCCCGATGAAATATCCGGAGCATGGATTATCATCCAGCATTTGGGCATACATGTTTCAGTTTTGCTTCCCAATCATTTTTGGTAACCGCTTTGACTTTGCCTTGGCATTTATCTTCCCAAGGCAGACTGGTGTTTGGTCACAATGTACGGTTCTAGTAAGATTATCTCTGAATTAGAAGGTCCACCTCGAGCAAGGCTCCAACACAAAGGTATTAGAATGTGACGATGACAAGCGGACACTCTTGTACGGCTCAAAAACAACGGCTGGCACTTCTGTATGAATAGACAGAAGGCACATCAAAGGCAGCCTTTTAAAGAGAAAAATTGTGTGATGCCCACTTTAATCTCTTGTATATCTATGCACAAACTGAACCCAATTTCATTTTTCACACAAATGCTAAGGCTTGATACAAGGATATCTTTTTCTTTATAGTGAAAAGATGAGGGGACAAAAGAGATGCTAGTATAACCTTTGAACTTTTTAAAGCTGTATAAATGGACCATGACACTTAACCACCGATACAAGGGCAGGGATTTTATAATAGCTTCATTTAAAACATTCTTACTAAAACCAGTCATTATTATAGATTAAAGAAAGGCATTAATAGTCACATTTTCCTCAAAGCTGCATAGTTTTTATACTTTTTACTCTTTGATCAATTAACAAAGGTCCAAAAGGTAAGACTGCAATATCACAAGGGTTTATAAAAACAATGGTGGCCAGGTGCCGTGGCTCATGCCTGTAATCCCAGCACTTTGGGAGGTGGAGGCAAGAAGATTGTCTGAGTCTAGGGGTTCCAGACCAGACTGGGCAACTTGACAAGAACTTGTCTCTACAATAAATCAAAAAATTAGCTGGGCGTGGTGACATGCACCTGTGCTTCCAGCTACTTGGAAGGCTGACGCAGAAGGATCACCTGAGCGCAGCAGTCGAAGCTGCAGTGGCTGCAAGCGTGCTACTGCACTCCAGCCTGGGTGACAAAGTGAGACTCCCACTCAAAACACCCCCGCCCCCCAATACAGTGGTTTGGGAATTTGAAGGGAAACACATTCATTTCCCAGAAGGATGTAGTGTAAGTATCTTTTTGGGCAGGAATGTGGGAAATGGTCCCTCAGCAAATGGACACAGGCAGGGACTCTTCTGACATGCATTATTTTTTGAAAGGGATGAAATGATGTCTTCAGATGCCTCTTGATCTTCGCCTTTCTCCCTTACATCTCTGAGTCCTAGGCATCTTGTAACAGGGGCATCTACTTGTGAAGCTGATGCTGTTGGTCTTTCATAGTTGTGGTTACCTCCATCTCCCAGCACCCCTGTCTTCCTCCTGCCTGTCAGGCTGCTAGTGCAATTCTCACCACATCATGTTCTCATAAAGTGGTCACACTACCCATGCCCCGGGCCCATGATTACCACTTAGCCAGCTGTGTGCTCTTGAGGAAGTCAGGTCACCTCTCTGGGCCCGCTTTCTCATGGCTAAATGGTGAACCCAGCCCATATGAAGTTCTTAGCACCGTGCACACAAAAGCTACACCCTAGACAGATGCTAGCTCCTGCCTGCCACTCTCTGGGGGTCCTGACTCCACCTCTCCCAGAGCAGCGGCAGTCCTTCCTTCCTATGCCTTGGGTACCCGTGAATCCCTGCTACGGGGTCCTCCATGCTGTAAGGCCCAGCTCTCATTCATGGCTGCACATGAGAAACACCTGGTGGTCAGTCAGCACTGATGCTGGACCCCCACTCCTAACCAAGTTACCAGAAGCTGGGGGTGCGTCAGTGTTGTCTTCCCCCATGTGACTCTATGGTGTAACTGGGGTTAAGAATCCAGACTGAAGGAAACATGTCCCCTGGAGTTCTTCCCTCTGCACAGGGGCAAGCAGTGGGACAGCAAGACCTCCAGGGGCCTGCAGGCAAGACATGGGTCAGAGCCCTTCACCTTAAAAATGAATGCAAGTGTGTGGCTTACATTTATTTTCATATAAAAATGTTGTATATGGTGAAACACCAAGTGCAGCAGGTGACCTGAAAGGTGTGTTTCGTGTCTCGTGGAACTCAACTGGTCTCCCAAGTTGAGAAATTCTCGTTTATTTATTTATTCAAGGACATTTTAAACTTTTTATTGACAAATCACACAGATACAAAGTACACATAAGTATAGAGTTCGATGAATTTTCACAAACTGAACACACCCAGATAGCAAAACACACCTTACCAGCACCTTCCTGCTCCTGCCACACATCCAACCTTAAGGATAACTCCTCTCTGGTACACGGTGGAGGAGGTTGGTAAAATGACTGAGCCAACTTACATTCCCACCAGTAGCACTGAGAGTTCCAGTTCCTCATTCTCACCAACACTTGCTGTTTTTAAATTTTTAACACTGATTTTTAACACCATATCCCTCCTTATCAGCGGGATTTTGCTTTCCACAGTTTTAGTCACCCACAGTCAACCGCGGTCTACAAATATTAAATGGAAAATTTCAAAAACAAGCAATTCACAAGTTTTAAATTGTGTCGTGATAAACTCTTGTGCTGTCCCCCTCTGTCCCATCTGGGACATTAATCACCACTTTGTCCAGCAGATCCATGCTGTGGACACTACCTGCCTGTTAGTCACTTAGTGGCCGGTTCGGTTACCAGATCAACTGTTCTCATATCACAGGCTTGTGATCAAGTCACCCTCATTTTACATAACAATCACCCCATAGCACAAGAGCAGTGATGCTGGCACATTGTTATAACTGTCTTGCTTTATTATTAGCTATTGTTAATTTCCTACTGGGTTTGATTTATAAATTAAGCTTTATCACAGGAATGGGTGTTGAGGAAAACTATAGCATTCATAGGGCTTCCCATGACCTGAGATTTCAGTCATCCACTGGGGTCATGGACTATGTCCCCTGAAGAGAACGGGGCCACCGTAACGTGAATGGCTCCAATTTAATATCTATTCCAGAAGCGCCTGAGTTTTGCAAAGAGATTCATGAAGACAGAAGTCTGTTACATACATGCAGAGTGCTGGGGCCAGGAGAACAGAAGGGCAGACAATGGAACCAATGCACTGTCAGAGGCTGGCTCCAGGTGTGCCATGGAAGGGCACTCCTCTGTTCTCGGGGTTGGAAGCGGGAGATGTGCCCTAGAGTTTCATCTGGGCATGGTGCAACTGTGGCCTCAACTAGTTCATGTCACTCAGAAAGTGCTGTCTCTTCACACCCTTGTTTTAAAAACAAACCAAAACAAAAAAGACCAACCAACCACCCACCCAAGTAGGCTATCTTCCTGAGGGCCACTGGCTGGGGCGGGCAAGGAACCTCTAGACGGTGTCTTCTTCTGCACAGTGCCCAACACTTTGGATGACTTTAAGCTGTCCATGGGTTCATAAGGCTCATATTTCAGTGCAATTGTAATTAGAAATAGGTTTAATTGGTGTGCCCTGTGCCTAGAACCATCGTGTTAATAAGTATACTCTTAAGAAAAACCTGGCAAAATCCAGCGACTGCTTGGAAAGAAATTCAAGATCTGAACTCATGAGCATTTTCTGAAAAAGCTGCACTCAGGATGCAGCTGAAACCCACGCATTCTGCTAGCACTGAACAGTGCACATTTGCTTTGAAAAAGCAATATTTAAATGACTGAATTTAAAAACATACTCCATTTTCTTCTTGGAGTCAAAAATATCATCTCTCTTGCTTGGGGACCTTTTCCCATACCCTTCATAAGGAGCTGTGGTTAGTAAAATTTTATAGATATAACATATATATTTGGAGTCTCACTCTGTTGCCCAGGCTGGAGTGCAGTAGCATGGGCAACAGTGCAGACTTGACCTCCTGGGTTCAGTTGATCCTCCTGCCTCAGCCTCCCAAGTAGCAGGGATTACAGGCACGCACCAGCACACCTGGCTAATTTTTTTTAACTTTTTGTAGAGATGAGGTCTTGCTATGTTGTCCAGGCTGGTCTCTAACTCCTGGGCTTGAATAGTCCTTCTGCCTTGGCCTTCCAAAGTGCTGGGATTACAGGGGTGAGCTACTGCACCTGGACTAAATTTGTATTTTCTTACTTTACTACATGTTCTTTTTTTTTTTTTTTTTTTTTGAGTTGGAGTCTCACTCTGTCGCCCAGACTGGAGTGCAGTGGCCGCTCCCGGCCACCGCACCCTCAACCTGCTGGGCTCCGGTGATCCTTCCGCCTCAGTCTTCCAAGTAGCTGGAACTACAGGCGCGCGCTACCACGCCCGGCTGATTTTTTTTAAATTTATCGTAGAGATGAGGTCTCGCCAAGTTGCCCAGGCGGGTCTCAAACCCGCGGGCTCAGGCAATCCACTCACCTCAGCCTCCCAAAGGCGCGGGATTACAGGCGGAGCCACCGAGCCCGGCTCTTTTTTTTTTTTTCGTTGGAGTCTCACTCTGTCGCCCAGACTGGTGTGGAGTGGCACACTCCCGGCCACTGTAGCCTCGACTTGCTGGGCTCTGGCGATCCTTCCGCCTCAGCCTTCCAAGTAGTTGGAACTACAGGCATGCGCTACCACACCTGGCTAATTTTTTGATTTATTGTAGAGACGAGGTCTTGCCAAATTGCCCAGGCGGGTCTCGAACCCGAGGGCTCAGGCAATCCACTCACCTCAGCCTCCCAAAGCGCGGGATTACAGGCTGAGCCACCGAACCCGGCTCTGGCAACATATTTCTGCCCAGCCAGGGAGACCCTGTTTCTCAGGATCAGAGAATCATGATATGAAAAAAACCTTCCCAAGAGGGAACGGGTAGACAGGACGGCTAGCAGCTCTGCAGGGGAGGGCGGTATGGAAGCACAACTTGAGGGAAGAAGAAAGCTGCTGGGAAATCAAGTGAACACATGGCCTCGCTGAGGCCTCATCTGCTTCCTGCCCCCGAGGTTCATGTCTATAAACACGGATCTAATTACATTGTTCTACTTAAAATGTGATGCCATGTGAGGCCTATTAAACAAAGTCCAGCCTCCTCCATGGCATTCAAAGTCCTTTGAAATCTGGCTCTAACCTATCTTTTTTGTGTGATCTTCACACTGGCTCTAGTTTCACAGGTTCTCAGACATGGGATATGAGTTCTCTGCCTCTAAGCCCTTCTTTACATTCCACTTTCCTTCTTATTCCTCAGGGCCCGGTTCACCTCCTCTCTCCCTTACTCCTGGGAAGACTACCTCACTTCCCGATGTCCCTGGAGAACTTTTTCACAATTATCCTAATGGTTCACTGAGTGGTTTTATAGGTGAGTTCTCTGTGAACCTATAATATGTCTTATTCATTTCTGAAGCCCAGGATTGAAGGAAGAGCTGGCAGTGAGTACACCTGATTTGCCTTTGGGGCAATAGGTTCTAAGCCCAGGATTATGCCACATGTAGAAACTAGCACAATACAGACATATGATTAACAATTAAATGATACCCCTCATGCAAAACAAAGGATACATATCTACTCTGCTTTGGCCACACTGATTTGGCAGTTTCCTGAACATACCAGGCATCCTTCCCACCTCACCACATTTGTACTAGCTGTTGTCTCTGCCTGGAAGGCTCTTTCCCAGAATCTGCAAGGCTCATTGGATCACCTCCTTCAGTTTAACTGAAATTCTCCCTTCTCAGAGATGTCTTCCTTAACCATTATATCTTAAATTATAATCCTGACCCCCTCCTTCACTACTCCTGATCCCCTTTCCCCTGCTTTATTTTTCTTAGCACTTATCAATTCCCAACACATTATAACTTTATTTATTTTATCATCTGCTCCCTACCCATCAAAATATAAGACCCACTACTTGGCACTTAGAATCATCTTCAGTATATGTAGACACTTGATACACATTTGTTGAGTGAAAGAATAAATGGGTTGATAATGGACAGAGTATTTGAATGGGTTTCAAGAAATGTAAGAACTCTCTTACTCATACTCTTGCCATTCCACACCACCCACATTGGACCACCAAGATCCCTAACTCTCAGGACCTCAAGCACAGAGTCTTCTCATCATGCCCTTCTGCTGTAGCACTTACCTTCCTACCTTGAATCAGAGCTTTTTACGTATAAGTTGTAGGTTGCCACAGAGAAGTAACTCTAAAGTAGTGGTTCTTAAACATTTTTAGGATCTCAGATGTCTTAGTTTGATGAAAGGCTTTGATCCTTTCTACAGAAAAATCCGTATCTGAACAAAACTTTACATTGAGCATAGGGTGGTTCATAGACTTACTAAAGCCCACTCACAAACCTTATGTACCCCAGGTTCACATAATAAAATTAACACATAATGGGAGGAGACAGAGTTTCTTCCTGACTCATAACAAGTAGAAATGTAACTATGACAGTGACACTCCTATGACAGGACTATTTGAGGGAGGGACAGGGAAGCAAACCTGGACCAAGTCCATCCTGCACTAGGAAGAAAGGGCCTGGGCTTGGTAGATACCATATTTCACCCATTTGAGACTATTCTCTGCAGTGGGGCCTCCCTCTGGCTCTGATGAACATGCTCCTGTACAACTTCCTTTCGCTCCAGTTCTGTGCTCACAGAGCACTCTCCTGACTTGGCATCCCAGATATACCCTGTTTTAAAACCTGATGTGAATTGGCTCATGTGGAGTTGATAGGTGGGGGGATATGTCTACATTAGGCAAAAGTCATGTGGTTCGTGTGAGATTTTCCCTAGCTTGTTAATGTTCTGAAGCAACCAGGGGTAGGCTTCCTCACAATGAAGGAGAAAGCCTTGGCCGGGCACAGTGGCTCACGCCTATAATCCCAGCACTTTGGGAGGCTGAGGTGAGAGGATTGCCTGAGCCCACGGGTTCAAGACCAGCCTGGCAACTTGGTGAGACCTCATCTCTACAATAAATCAAAAAACTAGCTGGGATAGTGGTGCATGCCTGTAGTTCCAGCTACTTGGAAGGCGGAGGCAGAAGGATCACCTGAACCCAGTAAGTCGAAGCTGCAGTGGCCGTGAGCGTGCCACTGCACTCCAGCCTGGGCGACAGAGTGAGACTCCAACTCAAAAAAAAAAGAGAGGGAGAGAGAGAAAGCCTTAACTACACACAAAGACCTAAAGAAAAGAGTTGAAAATCCTACAGAAATATCTTCCTTTAGAGCAAGTGGCTTCAAGAACCACTATCTCGTCTATTAAGTTAAGTCATCTGGAGAAGTTGAGCATACAAATGAAGCAAAGATGTCTCCCCCCAATATTAATTTTTTTGTCTCCATAAAGGAGTCTTTGTCCAGCATCAGATTTTTCGTTTTGATGAAACTGGTTTCTATTAGAAGAACCACATCTCAAAGGAGAAAGCATAGCCCCAGGACTGCAAAGGACTACCATGCTAGATATAAACACCAGTGGAAATGTAATTTTAGTAGAATTGTATTGTTTCTATTAGTGCTATACTTACTAAGTCACATAGGCTTTGAGTGGTTTGCTCCAAGCTTATTTTTCCGATAAGCTCTGTCATTTTTCGTGAGCATTTGTTTTAGGATGTAAGGCTTTACAGGACCACATACAAAGCATTATAGCAAAAATGCCTGTACCTTAGTATATATAAAAAAGGTGTCCTATATGATTATTCTGGTCACCAGGAAGGATCTAGCCTCCCTACTGTAAATAAATAAAAGGGTTACCCATGGGATTTTGGATGAGGTCAGCCTGTCATGAATGATCTCTGGATGTACTAAAATTATCCACTTTGGACCTGAGGACCAGACCTTAGACTGAGGTCAACAGAGGCACGGCCTGAGAAGTTCAATCAATAGCCAGTTGCCCCCTAGACAACACTGCCACTAGCACACATTTTCCTGCTGCCAGAAAGGGTCCACTTGTGCCTTATTTTCCTCAATAGACTGTTCTTTGAAAGAATTCCTATCTGGTTACTGTTGCTCGGGGCCCAGCACAGTGTACTGTACCCTAAAATACCTCAATATATATTTGGGGAATAAATAAATTAAAAGGCAGTAGCTTCATTAGGATTGGCTTTAAAGCTTTAGGATTGAGGTTCAAATATTGTTGGTACATGGAAAAAGAGTCAAGTTACTACAGCAGTTCTATCTTACTATTCCACTGTTTTCCCAAAGAGCTGGTGATATGCTGAAAATAACACCCCAGTTAAGATCATTTGGAGAAAGGATGGCAAACGATCAATTTCAGGCAGTCCAGCTCCCATCTCCCTTCTTAAGAGCAACCTACTTCCTTTTGGTGAGCTCCCTCTTCCAGACTATGTATAGTCTTAGTGGAAGGCTAGCTCTAGGTACCTACCTTTGCCTTTAGAAGCAGAAGGGGGCCAGACCTCTTTCCTCATCCCTGCTAGAGTCAGGGAGGGGGACCATAACCTAATCCTGATTGATCAGATCCCCTTGACCTTGAGAAAGTGATGTAAAGATGACAAGCAGTATAGTCTACACCAACATATATCCCATCCTACACGTTTCTCTTAGGTAACATGACACTCCTCCATCAAGAAATGCAGTCTGTATTTCCTTGCCCTGAACCTGCCAGGACCCCCTGAAAATCAACAGAATACAGCAAAAGTGACAGTCAAAACAGGGACTGAGGCTTCCACTTAGGTCTCTTGGATTTTTTTCCCTCTGGGAAGAGCCAGCTGCTAAGCATGAGGACACTCAGGGAGCTCTGTGAAAAGATCCACACGGATAAGGACTTAGGCCTCCAGCTCCCAGCCCGCACCAACTTGTCCGCCATGCAAGTGAGCAAGTTTGGAAGGGAATCCTCCAGTAGCCCAGTCAACATAAAACTGCAACCATGTGAGAGACATGAAGCAAGAACTGCCCACCTGAACTCTTCCCAAATGCCTGACCAACAGGTACTAAGAGAAACAGACAACTATCGTTACCTTAAGCCACAGAATTTTGGGGTATTTTGTTACGAATTAGACAGCTAATATGCTAGTTAGGGGCACTTTGTATTAAGGATGCAACAACAGGGGAAATGGTAGTGACAACTGCTAAGAGGATGGCTAAACCAGTGCAGGACTGCCAGGCCTGCCTTAGCTACAAACTGATGACTGTCCAGGCTTCCTGTTTCCAGCTTGGAGGGCCTCCAGCATGCTTTTCAATCCCATCTATTCCAGAGCCTAGTGTCCCAACAACTTTATGGGTCCTTCAAGTTGCCATCACCTTATTATTTCAATAAGTCCTGCTTAATTTATCCAGATTCTGCTTATATAATCCAGAATTGGTTTCCAATGCTCACAACCAAGAACCTTAACTGATACAGGGAGTTACCCCAGTTCATTATTGGCCAAGGTTGAGGGATGGAGGAAAAAAAGCAAATAATAAAAAGGAGAAAAGAGGAAATAATAATATAATATGGAGGCAAACAAAGCATATAAATATTGGTCCAAATTAAGCAAAAATGGACTATACAGAAATGAAAAGCTTAATACTAATAATACCAAACAAGTGTCTGTGCTAACACTGTTCTAAGCACTTCATATGATCTTCACAGCAATATTATAAGGTAAGTAGTAGTAGAATTATCTCTCTTTTGCAGAAGAGAAGTGAAAGCCCAGAGAGATCCAGCAACTCTGCCTGAGCTCAGGCAGACTCCAGGGTACCTGCTCCCCACCACTATGCTCATGTCTAGAGGTTCTGGGACACTAAGAAAAGGAAGGACTTTGCAGCACTGCCCCGGGTTGGCTCTGAAAAATGACCTGTGGTTTAATAAAGGGACTTTTGTCTAGAACATCATTCAACAGGAATAGGTGGGAACAAAAGGAGCTCTGGAAGCCCTCAAACTGGCAACAGGAAGCTGTACAGTAATCAGTTTGTAGCCAGGACAGGCTGGGCAGTCCTGCATTGGCATAGTTACCTCTTTAGCAATTGCTACTACTGCTTCCTCTGTTGTTACATTCTTAATAAAAACACTAGCTAGTCAAATACCTATTTATTGAGTGGAATAACTTTCTGTTACCATTCTCTAATGGCGACGGCAAATAATCCTGGACACTTGGACATCTATATTTATTGGTAAGATCAAGTTCATATAAATATGGTTTATATAAATATGTAACCACTGTAGCCACCCACAGGATCTTGCTAGGTATGAGGATCAACTTAGCTGAGTATAAACTGTTCCCATCTCAAAGCCTGCTATCATCCCTCCTCATCCTTTCCAGGGTCCTCCCCCACCCCCATTAGTTCCTTATCCTAAGGCCACACTGCTTATTACCTGTGCCAAGCTTAGCAAAGACCTGCATGGACTCATCAAAACGCTTCTGGCAGAAGAGGTTGAAGGCATACAAATTCTTGATATGATGGATTTGTTGCTGCTTTTCACTGTCGGAATCATCTTTCATTTCCTAATGAGAGTAGAATAGGTAAGAGTTCACTTACTCAACAAATATTTATTCAGTACATTCCAGGTGTTAGACAAGATCCTAGGAGCTACAGATGCCAAAGTGAACCACACAGCCATATAGTATCTGCCTTGTAAACTGCCCTTACCGTCTAACCGTGAGACTGCTAAGTAACTATGCAATTAAAACAAAACAGGGTTTCCATGAAATGCCTAACCAGTATTTCTGGAAACTGTAATGGTCATGAAAAACAAGAAAAGACAAAGAAAATGTCACAGACCAAAGGACACTAAGGACACAGGACAACTAAGTACAACATTGATTCATGGATTTGATTCTGGAACAGAAAAAAGGACATTAATAGGAAAACTGGTCAAATCTGAACAAGGTCTAATTTAGTTTAAAAACAAAAAATTAAAACAAAACAGGGTAACAGTGATGACAAGTATGTGGGAGGGGTCCCCAATCTAGTCTGAGGACAGATTCCAAGAGGAATCTAAACTGAGACATAAAGGATGAGTTGGAGTTAGACAAGCAAGGCTGGGCAGGTGACAGAAGGGAGGTAAGAGAAGTGTGTGCTCCCCGGCCAAGGGGACAGCATGTATATGACCGTAAAAGGATAGAGGGAACACAGTATGCTCAAGACATGAACAACATCTGGCACAGCCAGCACAGTTGGGAAGGGTCCTGTTCATGGAAAAAGCTAAATAAATGGAGCTATTATCAGCTTTGTTTCTTCGGCATAAACTTTTTTCTAATATCCCTTTTAACCAAACTTTATCAAATTTAATTTCTGGCCGGGCTCAGCAGCTCAGCCTGTAATCCCAGCACTTTGGGAGGCCGAGGCGAGTGGATTGCCTGAGCCTGCACATTTGAGACCCGCCTGGGCAACTTGGTGAGACCTCGTCTCTATAATAAATCAAAAAAATTAGCCAGGCACGGTAGCACGTGCCTGTAGTTCCAGCTACTTGGAAGGCTGGAGCCAAGCAGGGCGAGGCTGCGGTGGCCGGGAGCGTGCTACTGCACTCCAGTCTGGGTAACAGAGTGAGACACCAACTCAAAAAAAAAGAAAAGAAAAATTAAATTTCTTCCTTCAAAATGTCTCTCAATTGTCCCCCTTTCTTTCCTTTCCTACTGCCATCACCCTAGTCCAGACCATCGTCAGCATGTGCTATACTTGGTCTCAGTTCTCCTTTTTGGTGCTGCAGAGGCTTCCAAAACCTGGTGCAGGCCTCCTTATCTAGCTGATTCCCAAACATTTAAGCCACACATTTTGCTCCAGTCAGGATGGGCTCCAAATGTTCTAGAAATACACCACACTTGTTTTCACTTCTTTAACTTCCTCTTGATCTTCAACACTCCCTGTTTACTGCTCCTGACCCTACTCTTACCTATTCTAAAAGGGTCAACTTAAGCATCCAACCTTACGATGCCTTTTTCAGCCCACAGTGAACTTGTCCCTCTCTGACACTTAGCTCCACATTTTGTCAATGCCAAAATGTAGCATGTACCTGCCCTCTCAAAGTTCTGTGTCTGTTCTCTTACCTATTTAAAATAAAAAAACCAGTTCCTGGAGGACTACTGTCAGTCAACCTTCTTTTGTCATAAGAAGGGCAGAGCACACGGAAAGTAAGAGCCTAGAAAAGACAAGGCAAAATGGGAACCCACTTCCATATTCCCTACCAAAGATTAAACAACCTGAGCTCAGATCACTGAGAAGACTCTAAAAGCTTCCTGTTAAGAAAAACAAGCACTAAAAAGAATAACACACTGCATCCTTTTGATAAAGGTCAAAAAGTGAATACATTATTCATATATATTAAATATACTTGTAAAAGATTAACCAAAAAAATATTTTTAAGGGCATGAAAATGCAAAATTTAAGATAATGATTTCCATCTGGAGGAGAGGCAGAGAGATGGGACAGGAAGGAGCATCTAGGTCATAAAAGTTATGGTTCTTGGGTAGGATGGTGAGTTCATGAGTATTCATTATATATATATATATATTTTTTTTTTTGAGTTGGAGTCTCACTGTCACCCAGACTAGAGTGCAGTGGCTGCTCCCGGTCACTGCAGCCTTGACCTGCTGGGCTCCAGTGATCCTTCCGCCTCAGCCTTCCGAGTAGCCAGAATTACAGGCACGCGCTACCAGGCCCGGCTGATTTTTTTGATTTATTGTAGAGATGAGGTCTCGCCAAGTTGCCCGGGCGGGTCTCAAACCCGCGGGCTCAGGCAATCCACTCACCTCAGCCTCCCAAGGCGCGGGATTACAGGCTGAGCCACTGAGCCCGGCCATTATATTATTTTTAAAAATAAAAATGGAAATAAAATATCCAGGACAATGCATGACTAGAAAAAAAAATAGTAAGATGCTGAAATTAAATGCCCAAGAAGGCAATCTTCTTTATGGGATATTAACCATGTTTACCTGTTTAGTCTAGATTTTTGTTTTAAGTCCAGAACTTACATATTCAAAATAACATTTGTTCTTCAAAAGTAGACACAATAGATGATTAAAAACATTTATTTCAAAAAAATGTGGTCATTGCCATTCTTTCAGAAACAGTTTATAGGATACTCCAGAAATTCCGTTTTATTATCATTACCTTCAAAAAAATCGCTGCTTTAAAATAGCACTGTCCAGTTTAACTACTAGGTTAGGCTCAGAAAAGATTTTGGTTGTTTTCTGAAATCAAATCCATCCCTACAGATGACAATAATCACTGAGGATGTTTAAAAAAACCAGACACAGATTCTGAAGTCAAGCTCCAAAATGGTTTTTTGGCAATGGGTGTAGCACTGGAACAAACAAGAGCATGGTCACTGCTTGGCTATGAACAGCATCCTATGCAAACATTAAAGTAAGTAACAATCATAGACATGAAACTGCATCCTGGTTGAATGCAACAACATGAAGTGGTTTCAGAATGTCTAATGAAGGTCTACTTATCGAAACACAGGAATCTACTGTTGAAAGGAACTGAGGGTTCTTCTAGTTGTTGCATTCAACTGGACTGTAATATCACTTTATAACTGTTACTACACTTTGATATTTGCATTGTCTTGAACTTTTCAATATTCCCATTAATTCTAGAAGGTACTGGTATTACATCAAGCATTCCTTTTACTTTTGAAAGATAAGCATAGTGAAATTAGAGTTACACAGATATTTTATGGTAGAGTCATACCCTGATACCAAGCCCCCTGACTTTCAGCTCTATGCTTATTTTGCTAACCCAAACTATGAACATCTAAACCAAAATCACCTACTATTGAGAATAATGAGGTTAGGTAGACTACTCCCAAATCTCAGGAACAAGACTTACGGCGAGCTGCAGAGCCAATTCAAACTGCTTATCCTGGAGAAGCTGCTGGATTTGGGTTGCCATGGGGACAGGAATGAGTCTCCAAACAAAATGATTGCTGGCCACATAAATAATGTTTGATCTAGAGGCAAGAGTAAGAATATTAGCAAAAGACCACAGGCTTCATGATGATACGGATGACTTGAAAGCTTTGGGATAATTTGGCAGCCACAGTAAAGAAAAATTTCCTTACCCTCCTGAGGTAATGAAACGGGGCCTTTGCAATTCAATGCTCTGGACCAGAAGCCTTGGCTCAAATGTTCGGATCTCCACATAACGAGGCAACACTGCAATGATGTATGGAGGCTGGTGCTCTGTGTGAGAGAGAACATGTTGAGCTGTTGCTCTGGTCTAAGGCTCTGGGCTTATGGAATGTTTCACTTGCCCACTCTAAGCTGCATTTAAACAGACCTCCAAAAAGTTCACTAGTCAAATACCAAGCCAGGATCCTACACTGTGATATAAAAAGAAAAAAAAATGCATTTGCCTGAATGATGCTGAGAGAAATCTCTCCACAAAAAAGATGCATCCAGCTTTGCTGAGAGTGAACTGTTCCCACTCCTACACCATCTCCCACAGACAACTGGATGAAAGCTTCACTTGCTCCTTTCTCACTAGACACAAAAATCAGGCCACACACAGGCCAGCTGCAGCTGCCCCTAACATTGCATCGGTAGGAAAGCCAGGTTACAGAACCCCATCTTTCATTATCTTAGGAAAGGCGAAAGGCAAATTCTTTGTTCCCTAAAATGATTCTAAAGGAAGAGTTCCACATTTCTAGTTAATGTTGTTTCCACTAGAGATTTTCACAGGGAACATATGCAAAGCTCCACTTGATGGCTGCTATGGTTTGAATGGTTTTGTTACCTACAAAACTCATGTATTGTAAAAATCCCCAATGCCACAGTGTTAGGAGGTATGGCCTAACAGGAGGTGTTTAGGTCAAGAGAGTCTGCCCTTATAAATGGATCAGGCTATAAAAAGGGCTTGTAGGAGTCGATTCTCTCTCTTCTGCCATTGAGGCTACAGGGTTCATCCCTCTCTTGGCCTTCTGCCTTCTACCATGTGAGGACGCAGCAAGAAGGGCCTTACCAGATACCAGGTGCCAGCACTTTGATCTGGTACCTCCAAGCCTCCAGAACCGTGAGTAAATTTCTGTTTTTCACAGATTACCCCATCTACAGTATTCTATTATAGCTACACAAATGAATTAAGGCAATGATGTAATGGTACACAGAGAAAGCAGAGGAACAGAATTCTTTGTGTAGCTACTTTCTATTTGATACTTGTAAATCTTACTACTCTTTTCCTCTATTATACATATCTAAAAAAACACTTTCATTCACAAGAGTGAATGACCCAGCATAAATTCTTGGGTTATACCCCTTTTCTCCCTTCTTCCTCTATCATTTGAAGATAACATTTACCATACCTATTCTTTTCTTCCTATACTTTTTGACACGCATATGACAATCTGAAGCTTAAAATGCTGAATGAAGAAGAATAACCCCACAACACTGCTAAACAAGTCAGTATGTAGAAAGCAGAGCTGATAAAGCTATACAATCCTTGCAAGGAAAGTCTTCCCTTGTTTGAGAGGTTGTGCAGTAAAGGAGATTTAACATAAATGAAGAAAATGTAGATAATAAGCTACAGAAAACATGTCTTTTAAAATACAAAAACTTAGAATAAGACTGAATAAGGATCTGCTTTACTTTATTTTATTTTATTTTTTTATAAATCAATTTTTTCTTTTTTATTTTATTTTATTTTATTTTATTATGTTATTGTGGGGTACAGTTAGGGGTTAGGCATACAAAAATGTTTCGTTCAGGTACCCTTGTTGATCTGCTTTACTTTACAATGAACTTTAAGTTAAATGTATTGCTTATAAAGGGAAAACCCCTCCCAAAACAGAATTTATTTATTAAAAAATTGTGTATTTATTCTTACATATTTAACTTTCAGTCAACCTCAAAGTACTCCCTGTTTGATGCAATACACCTATTGAGATGCTTTTCCCACTGCTCAAAACAGTTTTGAACTCGACAATTTTGATGCCCTTCGGTACTTTTGTTGCCCAGGCGGGTCTCGGACCTGCGGGCTCAGACAATCCACTCACCTCAGCCTCCCAAAGCGTGGGATTACAGGCTGAGCCCGGCTTGCTGTATTTGTTTTACCTCTTCCACACTGGCAAATGCTTCCCTTTGAGGACTTTTTTCATCCGGGAAAACAAAAAACAATTGCTCAGAGCAAAATCAGGTGAATAGGGAGGGTAGGGTATAGGGGTCATGGCCTTTTTTGGTCAAAAACTGCTGAACAGGGTTCATGACCCACCTGGGCAACTTGGCGAGACCTCATCTCTACAATAAATCAAAAAATTAGCCGGGTATGGTAGCACATGCCTGTAGTTCCAGTTACTTGGAAGGCTGAGGTGGAAGGATCACCGGAGCCCAGCAGGTCAAGGCTGCGGTGGCCAGGAGTGTGCCACTGCACTCCAGTCTGGGCGACAGAGTGAGACTCCAACTCAAAAAACAAAAAACAAACAAAAAAACTGCTGAACACTTAGTGCGGTGTGGGCAGGTGCGTCATAATGGTGGGAGAATCAGTCACCTGTTTGCCACAACTTGGGACATTTCTTCCGCAAATCATGACACAATTGTCTCAAAACTTCCATATGAAAACTTTGGTTGACCATTCGATCTGGAGGAACAAATTCCAAGTGTACTACAAGGGGCCCGCCCTCCAAAAGATAATTCTGATTTTTGGGGGGGGTCCCTCCTCATATACTACATTAAATATAATTTCACCAACCTAAAAATAATAGAAACATTTTCTATGACTATATTCCATATTAACATCAAGAATTAGTAAAAAACAAACAAAAAACCACAATGAAATATCACCTCGTACCCATTAGGATGGCTACTATCAAAAAATCAGACAAGAATGTGAAAAAATTGTGCACTATTAGTGGGAATGGAAAATGGTGCAGATACTATAGAAAATAGTATGGTGGCTCCTGAGAAAATTAAATATAGAATTACCATATGATCCATGTATGAATGAATGAATAAAATGTGGTATACACATATAACAGAATACTTTTAAGCTTTAAAAAGAAAGGAAATTTTGTCAAATGCTACAACCTGGATGAACCTTAAGCACATTATGCCAAATAAAATAAAGCAGTCTCAGAAAGACACATACTACATGATTCCACTTATATGAGGTATCTAGAAGCAGTCAAATTCATAGAAGCAGAAAGTGGAATAGTGGTTCCAGAGGGTGGAGGGTGGGGGTGCGAAACTGAGCAGTTCCTTAATGGGTACAGAGTTTCAGTTTTGCAAGATGAAAAAGTTTTGAAGATCTACTGTATAACAATATTAATACACTTAACACTAATTGTACACTTAAAAATAATTACATGTAATAGTTATGGGTAAATTTTATGTTACATGGTTTTTTTTTTCCACACTTAAAAATAAATTTTTTAATATTAAAAAAACCGGTCTGGGCAGCATGATGAGACCTCATCATCATCAAAAATTTTCAAAATTAGCTGGATATGGCGGTGTGTGCCTGTAGTCCTAGCTACTCGGGAGGCTGAGGCAAGAGGATCACTTGAGCCTAGGATGTTTAGGCTGCAGTGAGCTGTGACAATGTCACTACACTCCAGTTATATTACAGAGTGAGATTCTGTCTTAAAAAATAAAATAAAATGTAAAAAAAAAAAATTGGGTGGGTGCAGTGGCTCAGCCTCTAATCCCAGCACTTTGGGAGGCCGAGGTGAGTGGACTGCCTGAACCTGTGGGTTCGAGACCAGCTCAGGCAACTTGGCGAGACCTCATCTCTATAATAAATTGAAAATTAGCCAGGTGTGGTAGCACCTCTATAGTTCTAGCTACTTGGAAAGCTGAAGCAAAAGGATCCCCGGAACCCAGCAGGTTGATGCTGGGGTGGCTGTGAGCATGCCACTGCACTCCAGCCTGGGCGACAGAGTGAGACTTCAACTCAAAAAAAAAAAAAAAATTAGTAAGAAAGCAAACCACTAAATGGCTTGATCATCATATAATTTAACCACAAAGAATATATTAATAAAAATAGTCTCAGTATTGTTATTAACCCACTATGAATTTATATTCCTAATTATCCATTTTCTGATCACAAGTTGTTCCTAGTATATTTGTGACTTATTTCTGTTATTTCCTAGTATATTCGTGTACTTAAAAAATAGTACAATAAATTTCAAAGCTAGAAGATAACTCAGAAATGAGTAACTTAAGGCTCAAGTCATATTTCCATCATTTTGAATGCCATTGTTATTATTATGCTATTTCCCATCTTACCAAAAAAAATTTTTTTTTTAATTTACTGTTTTGTATTGTATTTTTTCTTTTCTTCTTATGCTGGCCTCATTTTGAAAAGTTAGTACAATTTTTTTTTTTTTTAGTGCTAACTTGTATACATGTGTAAAATTTCTTTATCCTTTTAAAATCTTGGGCCACTTGAGTAAGTTCTAGTTTGATTAAAAAGGTAATCTATAATAGAAACCCCTTTGGTTGTCATATCTTATCATTTGTTCAGTCTCCCCAACTTTTGACAACAGAGAATGTCTGGATCTCTTTGTATCTTCAAAACTTGGCAGAGAGGCTGGTGTACAGCAGGTATATGATGAATGGCTGTCAAGGATAATGATACGCTTATGCAGCAAGCATTTTCTAAGAGGCTCTGATGTCTCAGGCGCTGTACTATGTATGTAGTAAGGATTCAAGATGGATCTAGACATGAGTCCACACCTCACGGAGTTCCTACAGAAACAGAGGACACAGACCATTCACTACATCTGGTGTGACAAGATGCTGTGACAGAGATACTTGAAAAGGCTATGGAAGCACCCAGGAGACTTGACTAATCCTATCTGTGGGTTGGAGAGGACCTCACAAGAGGAAGTACCTCAAAACATGCCACAGTATGTTAAGGCACAAAAATGGTTTTAAGAGGCACTGCTGGAGGGTTTAAAACAGGACTTCTTACACTGAGGAATCAGAAACACACTTCTCACATATGACATGCATATGCATCTTCATCTCATCTACCAAGGTTCCTCTTCTGAAGGGAAAACAAGGTCCCTTAGAACACTATAAAGACTCTCATAAAGCTCTTAAACCCCCTGAACTTGTTCATATATACGTAATCTTGGGCCTTCTAAAATACTGACCTTTTGATTTATCTTCCTTCTGGTCTATGCATCACTAATCACCACCAAAATAACCACTCTAGAACACGATGCTTTTGTCAAGACGTTCTACCAATTAGGAATCTGCTAGCTTCTCAGACCTTCTCATGGACCTCTAATAAATGGCCCTATCTAACTTCTCTGTAATTCAGACCACCTGTTTAAGCCAGGTCAGTCTCTGTAATGCCCCCTCACAAATGGGCATGTCTTCTGATTTCCATTCAATTCTCAAACTACCCTCTGCCTAGAATGAATGGGAATTTTTCTTCAAGTCAGACCCCAAACTCCCTGCCTGACTCAGTAATGAAACTTCTTACTGACTAATTAAACAATGAACTTCCCTTTCTGTGAACTACTGAATTTGAACTCATCCAATGTACCACCTTAAGCAGTACCTTATTTTTTCTCTTTATCCAAGATATGCCCCTTGTCTCCAGAGACAGGGGTCTTTAAAAGATAGAAAGCAAGTCTATATGTCCCACTCCACAGCAGTAACAATTTTCAGTCATTCTTCTGACTGAAAATGAAACCTACACAGGTGGTCATACACTTCCAGGCAATACCACTGTGGAGAGTTTGGAGCCCAAGGCAGGTGGAAGGACTGAAATACCTTATTTGTAGGACAGAGACTGACACCTAAATGCTGTCTGTAACTCTAAGCTACAGAAACAATAGCAACAATAACCACCACATTGAAAACTCTTCAACATGAAATTACTTGTACTAAAGGAATAGATAAAGAATTTCCACTAATTTCCAAATGTAGTCTCGTCAGCAGGGGACACAATAAAATGCTTAAAAAGAAGGAAGAATAGCAGTAGTCAGTCACTTCCTAAAATGTACATTTTTGTTTACATCTTTCCACTTTTGAAGCAAAACTCAGCTTTCTACAAAAACTAGACTATTCCACTTTTAATGACTCTGGACATGGTCTACTTAGAGGAAGGGAAACTGAGAGTGAATGACACAACATAAACCAGTCTGCTAAAGCTATGAAGGGGACTCCATTCTGCAGGATGCCACACAAAACCAGTGCAAAGTGGGAAACTGCTGCTGTTGGTCTCACCCATGGCCACTGGTATGTCTGTCCAATTCAGGGCACATTTCTGTGTGCAGATCCCCTCCTCGTTGAGCACCACGGTGAGATCATCCTGACCCACAGCCACTTTTCCATCTGCGAGAGGTGCAACTAAGGGCTCCAGCTGTTTTCCTGTTGGAAAGAGCTCTTTGATGGACCCCTTTCCATCCACCTACAGGAAGACACAAAGTGAGTTACCCAGCATTCCCCACCCAGAGACACAAACACAGCCTGGAAAATTCCAGATAAGACCCCAAACCTAGAAAAGTCAATGATATTCCTTGTTTGACATAAGAAAATATTATAGAGTTCATTATAATAAGCTTCGTTATCACAATGTAAAACCAGTTCTCTTTCTCCCAAATGCAAAAAAAAAAAAAAAAAAAGCATGGCAAGTGACGATGCCAGGTGCAGGTGAGACTGAAGAGCAACTGTAAGTCTCATACACTGCTGGTGGGAATGCAAAATGGTCTAACCGTTTTGTTTGTTAGTTTCTTATTAAGTTAAATTTGCAATTACCATATAACCTAGCAATCCCAGTGCCAGGCATTTGCTCAAGGAAGATGAAAATTTATGTTTACACAAACACCTGTATGCAAATATTTATCAAAACCTTATTCATAATTGCCAAAAATTGGAAACAACTTTTTTCTTCAACTGATAAATGGATATAAACAAACTGTGGTACATCTATATTATAGACTACTTACTACTCAGTCATAAAAAGAATAAACTATTGACACATGCAATGGCACAGATGAATCTCAAATGCATTATACTAAGTGAAAGAAGCCAGACTCAAAGGGCTACATACTGTATGAGACCATTTCTGTGACATTCTGGAATAAGCAAAAGAGATGAACAGATTGGTGATTACCAGAGGTCTGGGAGCAGAAGGATAGGCTGACCTCAAAGGGGCAGTATGAGGAAGTTTTGGAGGGTGACAGAAGTGTTGTGAATCTTCATTTTGGTGTAAGTTATACAATGCTAGGCATTTGTCAAAACACAGAACTGTATACAAAAAATAAATTTCACTCTGTAAATAAACAAATAATTTCCAAATAGCCTGGCCCTCAAGCAAGAAAACATCACCTTCAAGAAGGTGATGGCAGCATCTAAGGTAGTCAGAGAATGGAAAGCCCTGATCCACCTTTGGCTTAGACCTTTTACCCCTTGCAGACCTCTCTCAGCACCCATGTGCCTAGATGCTGTTTATAGTCAGTTGCACGGCAGTGACTCCCCCATGAGTCTGCAACTCTGATGCTGATAAAAGTAGGATATTCCAACAATAAAAATATGGAACAAATATATTAATAAAGTAACAGTGAAGAGCTCTCTCAGTGGGGGTTACAGAGAAAGGCTTCAAAAACTGACAAGTCTGAATTATGAGAGGGGTGATTATTTAGATTTAGGTTATTCTACAACATGAATGGTATATCAATTTTTTCTAGACATGATACACATATTGGAGAAAACACAATGTTGTGAGTATCACCCACTTATGTTAAGAGAACAAGCAATTTATAAAACAAGGTATATAACATGATATTTTTGTAAATAGGCTGGAAGCCCATATACCAACGGGTTAACAGTGATTATTTCTGAGTGGGGGGGGATTATGGATGATTTGCACATCTTTTATTTCCTCATCTATATTTTCTTATTTTCAGTAATAAGTTTGCATGTGGCTTTTGTAATTTTTTAAAAAGTGAAAATAATTTTAAAAACAAATAACGAGGAAGCACTCCCAAAAAAACAGAAATGTCCTCTGGAGGGCAGGTCTCTAGCATTGTTGTGAGAGGCTACATTCCACTTCACCGAATTTTAAGGGGGAGAGTCTTTCAACGCACTTGCCCATTTCATGATGGGTGATTTACGAGCACAAAAATGGCATGATTCACATGCCCCATCCTCCCTATCTACCTGATCTCACCCAAGGAACTTTTTTTGTTGTTTCCTTGGATTACAAAAGTCCTCAAAGGAAAACGTTTTGCTGATGTGGAAGAGGTAAAACAAAAAATGGCAGAAGTACTAAAAGTCATTGAAATTAATGAGTTCAAAAACTGTTTTGAGCAGTGGAAAAAGCATCTCAATAGGTGTACTGCATCAAACGGAGAGTACTTTGAAGGTGACTGAAGTTTAAAAATGCAAGAATAAATACACAGTTTTTAATAAATAAATGTGGGGTGTTTTAGACGCCCTCCCCCTCACATACTAAAAGATTTTAGGGGGCAGGAAACTAAAAATCTCAAAAATACTTAAGCTGGGTGTGGTGGCTCATGCCTGTAATCCCAGCACTTTGGGAGGCCAAGGCAGGAGGACTGCTTGAGACCAGCCTAGAAAACATAGCAAGACCTCAACTCTACAACAAATCAAAAAAATGAGCCAGGTGTGGTGGTGCAGACTTGTAGTCCCAGCTACTCAGGAAGGTGAGGAAGGTAGAGATACCTTTAGTCCAGGAGTTCAAGGCTGTGGTGAGCTGTGACTGTGCCACTGCACTCTAGTCTGGGTAAGAGTGAGACTCCAACTAAAAACAAACCAACCAACCAACAAACAAAAAAACCTAAGTTTTTAAAATATTAGTTTAAAATTTCTGAGCACTGAAGCCTTAGATACAGTGTATGACAATGCAGTTGGACAGAGACAAACAGCCCTAATTAGCTGTCCTAATAATTATATCCACACTATGGATAATCATTAGAGAACTGAAAGTTGACTCTGGCTTAAGCTACAAAGATAACTGATTTATGAAAAATGCTAACAGCATGAAAAATAACTAAACACATAAACAATAAAACTTGTTTAAAAACCCTGCCAAAAGCTTTACTGAAGGGGCCTCTTGACCTGTAGTTCAGAAACACATAATCACCTCCCCAAGGTAAACTCATAATCATCTTCCCCAAGGTAAACTGATGATATTTGCAAAATAATAAGGTTTTACCCTTATTAGGTAGTAGTCTCTCTTGAAACCCACACAGATAGAATTTTCACACCATGCCATGGACTTGGGCACGTCTGGTACACTAAAGTCCCCCTGAAGAAAGACAGCAAGAGTTCAGTTGAAAAGATGTTAAGGAAAAAAAAAACATGACCTTCCTGTTATTACAACTCTATTCTGCAAAATAACCCTTACTCTTACCTGAGCTCAGTTCTCTAAGCACAAGGGCCAGAAACTACTCTTAATGAAAATGTAAGCCACCTATCAACTGACAAAGTGCTTTTGGAAAAGGTGAAAACCTATTAAATAAACCAATCAGTAGAGATGTAGAATTACAAGTAGACATGAACAAGCTCTCATGAGCCTCACACCAGAGTATTCATTTGGGGGGATCTATAAAACTGGGCTCTGGAACTTCACTAAAACTGAACAGGAAGTCTTTTAAGCTGTGGATCAACTACAGCAGCAGCTTCCACCCAACCCATGAATCAAGCACAGTGGCCTTTACCTGCAATTCATGAAACTCCCTGTCCTTCCAGAAATAGAGCTGCAGCTTCTTCTTCACTGCCACACACATCCGTAACACCTCCTCACCAGTCTCTGTGTGCTGGGAAGAGACACCCAGAGCAAATGAGGATGCACACCCAGTGATTCTCCGTAACTGGGTAACAACTAGATGATTTTCTATCCTGAAATGACTACTAACCTGAAAATCCCCTGTAACATCATCATGCCAGAAAAGCTGAGCAGAACACTATTCTCAGAGATACAATAATTTTTAAAAAATTGGCTGAGGAATACTTCCTCTCCAAGGGATGCCTGCCAAAGACCCCAACAGCAGCAAAGCACACAGACAGTCACAATTCAGACAGGAAAATCCTGGAGCAGACTCTCTCCTACATAATTCCTGCTTTTTTTCCTTAATTGTTTCTTGCTCATGGCTGTCAACACATGCCGGGTCAGGGATCAGCATGTGCCAGGGACAGCATGACCATTTTCAATCCTTTAAAGGAGTGGGTAAACGAAAATTCCAAGGCTGGTCGTGGTGGCTCATGCCTGTAATCCCAGCACTTTGAGAGGTCGAGGCAGGAGGATCACTTGAGCCCAGGAGTTCAAGACCAGCCTGAGCAACATAGTGAGACTTTGTCTCTGCAAAACAATTAAAAAATTAGCTGGGTGTGGTGGTGCATGCCTGCAGTCCCAGCTACTTGGAAGGCTGAGGCTGAGTCCAGGAAGTCGAGGCTGTGGTGAGCTGTGATCATGCTACTGCACTCCAGCCTGAGTGACAGAGAGAAACCCCGAGTAAAAAAAAAGGAAATTCCTAAGCATAAAACAATGCATTATCAACGTAGACCATAAAAGTTAAAAAGTGATCAGAGCTGAGTAGAGGGGTGTGGCAGATTTTGAAGACTGTAAGGATAATGAATTGGCAAAAATAAGGAGAGGTATCTTTTCTAAACAATGAGAAGTCCCTAATGACAAAGATCATAGTGATCTGTTTAGAACAAGAGTCAATTTAATGTCCTACAATTATGTTCATGATACTGTTTTGATCTTCCTTTCTCACTAATGGTTTGTCTATGACAAGTGTTTTTACCCTTGGTTAGTCACCTCCTGCCATCAGTACCAGACTCACATTAATTCACACGCAGGAAATAAAAACATTTCAACTTCACGCCAATTATCAAGATGAAAATTTCTCTAATAAACTCTAAGGGGGAAATTTCTCTAAGAAGTTCTAATTTCCCTAATAAAATCAAGTATTCTCTTTGAAGTCTCTGCTAGGTTTGGGTCATTGATGTCATTCTTCCCACCTAATGGTAGGAACAGTATAGAAACGACCATACTGATTAAAGCATAAAGCCAAATTTCATCTTGGGTACACTTACCTGGAGGTCACATGTGAACAGTGATGCTCCCTTTGCCTTTGAAACTGTGGTGATTTGTTGAAATGTCAATAGGTCATGGACATAAATGTTATTTTCTGTTTGGGAGAGGGTATAAAAATATCACTATAAATGAACATCATTCTCTACTGTAGTAGCCACTTTCAAGACAAAAAAAGTAACTGTGTAATATTTAGAAGGTAAAATGGCATATGTTGGTTGAAGGTGTACCAGTATAAACATTTAAGATGTCACTTGATCGTCTAACTTGAATATTTTGCTCCTTAAAAATTTGGGCAACTTAAGTAAAAGAGATCTTTCACTTCCAAAGCATTCTTATACTCTGTCCTTCTCACGTCCAGAAAGTGATGATCCAGTATTTGTACAAGAAATGGCTTCCAAAACTACTTAAATTAGGAGGTTCTGATTAGCAAAAGGAATTTTGTACGAACCCATGGCAAGGAGTTTTTTCCTAGCAAAGCAAGCAAAATCGTAATTTTGCCTAGGCCTTGTACCTAGTTTTAGTCATGAAGATTTTGTTACTGTAAAATGTTTATCTGTGGACCTAGGAGTTAAGTTTAAACTGATTTTACTATTTGGGCCCCAGGCTGAAAAACACAGTGTGAGGCAAGCCTCTAGTCCTCTGCTTGTAAGAAAAGGTCTCACTGGCTGCTTTCAATGAAACCATGTTTTTTCAAACAAGACCCTTAACAGTCTAGCCCTGATCTGTCTCTTACCTGGTATCCCACCACTCTCCACCACATATCCTTCGTCTGGCCACAATGAACTACTTGCCATGCACTGCCATATTTCAGAGCTCTTGTTCAAGTTTTTCCCTCTACCTAAATATTCTGCCTACCTCTCTTTCTAGAAATTCTAATCATTCACCAGACATCATAGTCCCTCTCATGACTAAGATCATGCAACACTTTTTATAAATTTCCACTGAAGCTTACCACATTATATCATGATTACTTTCTGTCATTTCAGTCTCCGTAATCAGAATATAAGTAACAAAGAGCAACCATGCCTGAACTTGGTATCACCAATGTCTAGTCCAGGATTTTCACAGAATAGGGCTCAATAGATATTTGATTGATTATTGAATGAGTGAATGAAATAAAACTTCCTGGACTGCAGGATTCAAGTTTATGGAAAATGCCATTGCCTTTATTACCCACATACCCTACTATATCTGGTTTGGAACATGTTAGTTCATTATTAAATAACTACTAACAAATTAACCATGAAAGAGTTAATTAGGTCACAGTTTTTCTTTTTAGGCATAAACACAACTCCTTTTCTTACCTAATAAGCTGACCAGAATCTTAAACTGGGAAACCACATGGATCTGGAAAACAGCGTATCATTAGACCCAATAACATTTCTGACAAGGTTTAGCAAATGTTCATTTAACAACAGTATTAAAAAGGGACTAAAGAGCCTATTCCAGGGTCAGGGGATCTGACTTAATTTTCTGTGCTATCACAATTTCTGCTTATGAAGAGAATCTTAGGCATATAATATGTGGGCAGAGATCTCTGCATAAATGGAAAGACAGAGAAGAGGATTAAAAGAGTTAATAACTTTTAAACATGATCAAAGTTCTAGTTTCACAGGGGCTCAAATAAGTCAAATATTCTTGTAACAACTGCCATCACTGCCTACCTGCTGAATCTTTTTGGAGAAGTTCTTATTGGATTTCTCTAGTGTCACTTCAAACCTGTTGCAACCTATGGAAAATAAATAAACATTGGCAGTTCCAAACACAGGGACATATATAAAAACTACAAGAACACTGCTCCATAGTGCTTGCTTATATAAATCTTTCAAAGTTACTAAAAGACTAGAAGTCAGAGATCTGAAAGAGCCATACTGAACTTAGTAAGATACTTTCAGCTCCAATTTTAGAACAGAGGGCTTCATGCACCTTCATTCAGCATTAGCAGAAAGGATCACACCAAGTGTATAATGAAGCTGCAAGGTACTTGTGAGTCTGAAGGTACAAAACAAGTACCTTGGCAATGTGTTCCACAAGGAAGAGTATAAAAAGTAATAGTCAAATGAGAGCCCAAGCAATGAAACCCAGCCCAGAGCATCTGTAGGTTTAGACCACTAATTTCCAGCAGGTACCCTATGTCCTATATCATGGGGACAGAGCAAACACTCAACCCCATATCCAGAGCTAAAGCAATTTAATGTATCTACACTTACTGCCACTTTCAGGAGATGCAAAATCTGCTGGTATTGTTGCAAAAAAGGGGAAGAAAGTTACATGTCATAAAAATATTTGAATTCAGCCTTGCTAGGGATGACAAAAATATTCAGGCTCAAAAGTCACCAAAGAGTCAAAACGAGAATAATTATCATAATAACAACAGCAGCTATCATTAAGTAATATCTAGATGCTAATAATTAAAGCCAGTGGTCAATCTTATACTTTGAGTGGATCTTTTACTCATGCATAATTTTTAAACTTCATGCACTGGTCATCCAGAAAAAATATTGGTTCACTGAGTTATACAGATTTTCCCAATGTTGGCACATTTCATTATGGAAGACTTTTTAAAATTACACTTATTGTCACCCCCAATCTAATTAGAAAAAAAACCCTTTAAGTATGGAGAAGCAGTCAAGCTCAAGAGAGTGGACACAAGTTTTCCATAATACTAATTTTCTCTTGAAAGTTCTAACTTCTGCCAGGAGTAGTGGCTCATGCCTGTAATGCTAGCACTTTGGGAGGTAGAGGTAAGAGGACTGCCTAAGCCCATGGGTTTGAGACCAGCCTGGGCAACATGGCGAGATCTTGTCTCTATAATAAATCAAAAAATTAGCTGGGCATGGTGGTGCATGCCTGTAGTTGCAGCTACTTGGAAGGCTGAGGTGGAAGGATCACCTGAGTCCAGCTGGTCGAGGCTGTGGTGGCCGTGAGCATGCCACTGCACTCCAGCCTGGGCAACAGAGTGAGACTCAAACTCGAAAAAGAAAGCAAGCTCTAAATTCTATCACTCATAGCAAATACTTCTAGTTGTTTAAAGTAACAGCTTCCTTTTGTTCACTTAAAAAAAAATCTGCCAAATATTCAAATGGTCTGAAAAATCACAGCCTGTCAATTATTCTTTCAAGCAATGTGATACTCCATGAAAAAAAATAGCCGCTTAGCTTATAACTCCAACAATCACACAAGCACTTTCATAAATGTACTTACTTAATTTACATATATTTCCCATTATATAACAGGAAATTATTAAAAAGATACGTTACCAAAGGTCAAAATATAATAAAGTTAATAACTTTTACTGCCAAACAAAGAATATTCTAAAGTAAAATTAGTTTAAAAACAAAAACAAAACCAGCCAGGCACTGGACCATACACCTGTAGTCCCAGCTACTAAAGAGGCTAAGGTGGGAGGACTGCCTGAGCCCAGAAGTTCAAGGCTACAGTGTGCTATGATCACTCATGTGAGTTCTTCAGACTAGGCAACATAGCAAGATCCCATCACAAAACAAAACAAAACAAAACAAAATACCACTAAGCACACAGTAAGAATAACACCATGACCACTAGTACAGTTTGATACCACTCTTTTGATTTGTGTTCAGAGACCAGCAGTTTTAATTGCAATTCCTTTTGCACCTTCACTGCAAATGTCAATATGGTGAAAAATAAATAATAATAATGTTTTAGTGTTACTGTCAACTCAGTCTTGTCCTTGTGGGTCCTCTGAGGGGCTCTTGGGAACCCTTAGGGGTCTAGAGACCACATTTTAAGAACTGCTGCTCTAGAGTGACAGCACCACTGAAATAAACCCAGTGTTGTTAAGGTCTTAGATACGAACTAATCTAACCCCTCTCTTCAAGATAAGAGTAGAATAAAGCCTAGAGACGTTTTCTGAGCTCAAAGAAGAAGGCTCAGATCAGATCAGAACACAGATTCCCTAGCCCTAGTCTTTCCTTGACACCTTACTATCCCTTTCATTTGCTCAGAAAGACAGCGTAGGCACAGTCCTATCTGGATTTGGAATATCTCAAATTTAGAAACAAAATTAGTCCTATAGCTGATTCACAGAGGCCCAGGTCTATTTCTGGCCCACATCGGACCAGAGCTGGGCCAGAACTAAACTGTTCACTATGTTATAGGGAGAAAGGATGTTTCTTAAGGTTTCAAATTAGAGTTTGATTTCCTAATTATCTAACGTAGGTTAGTATTGCTATTCAAGTTACCTATGGAGAAATGGCGGCCCAGGAAGATAAACTAACTTTCAAAGGTGACATGGAAAATTGATCATAGGGCAAGGAATAGTCACCACCAGGGTGCCAAGTCAGATTAACACTAACATTATCAGTTTGGGTCTACACTGTGTTGAAAGAGTCATTGATCTTTCAATGAGCCTAGTCTAGGTTTCAATTTCTCACCACTTATATCTGAGCCCAAAGTAGAGATTCAAAAACAGTTGCTGAATGCCGAATAAGATTCAAGGCAAGCCTAATTTTTAAATTATAGACCAGGTAGACATCACAGAATGCAAATATTCTGGTTATAGGAACAAGAAATTTAAAGCAAAGATTAGCAACGTATTACGCATGGGCCAAATTAAGCCCTCAGCATGTTTTTGCAGATAAAATTTTACCGGAACACAGCCAGACTCATCATTTACATATTACCTATGGCTGCATTCTTGCTACAATGGCAGAGTTGAGTAGTCATAACAGAGATTTTATTAACCGTAAAGCCTAATATTTACTCTTTAGATCTTTTTGAAACAAGTTTGCCGACTCAATTTAGAGGAAAGCTGAAAAACTTAGAAATGAAATAAACTCTCTATTTTGTTTTCGGGTTTCTCTTCTTACCCCACCACAGAACCTGACCAGGATGCCTTCCTCTTTCCCTACTGCAGCAGTAAAATGCCTTCTTCCTCAATATTGCCCCAGGTTCTTTTTTTTTATTTTTTTGAGTTGGAGTCTCACTATGTCACCCAGGCTGGAGTGCAGTGGCACACTCATGGTCACCCCAGTGTCAACCTGCTGGGCTCCAGTGATCCTTCTGCCTCGGCCTTCCAAGTAGCCAGAACTACAAGCACGAGCTAACACGCCTGGCTAATTTTTTTATTTTTATTGTAGAGACGAGGTCTCACTAAGTTGCCTGGGCTGGTCTCGAATCTGCAGGTGCAGGCAATTCTCTCACCGGGGCCTCCCAAAGTGCTGGGATTACAGGCTGTACCACCAAGCCCAGTCATAAAAGTTATTCTTTAACAGAATAAATTTCAAATACTTATTACTCTACAATATTATTTCAAAGTCCTTCCAAGTCTATTATTGCATCTGCCCCCAACCCTATGAGACAGATACTTTATGGAAAAGAAAACTGATGATGAGAATAATCTGCTCATAATCACGTGGCCCAGGAGAAGTAGAAGTGATTGCAAATCCAGGTCCTCTCTTACTGGTCTACTCCTCATAAGTTAATAAGATCGTTTAAATTAATGGTTCCTATTCCTTTTTTCCTACCACCACACCATTTATACAAAAATCTTACTCCTATCAGTAATATTTATATACAGTGAGTCTCCAAGAAGTAAGGAGAAAAGGAACATTCAGCAACCCCTTCCAGAAGGGAAATACAATTTGGAGGAAAAAACCCACAACAAACTTAGAGATTCTTACATTTCTCCCTATTTTCCCATTGTGTTCCCTCTAACCCTAATCCCTCTTTTAGTGGTCCAGGAATCACTGATTTCACAGTTGTATACTAGCTGACTATGAAAACTTTTTTTTTTTGCATGAGCAATAAACTATTTCTTTCTTGGTTCTGGAAAGTCTGCCACTTACCAACGTCCTTCCGAATCCTATAAAGAAGAAGATGTCCTTGCTTGGTTCCCACAAGAAGCCATTCCTCTGGAAAAGAAAAGAGCTGTGAGAAAGGTCAATCAGCTGTAGTATAACTCTATTTCTTTAGTTGGGACTTGTAATCAAAAATCAAAGTATCAAGAAAACGAGCTGCTTTCAACAGCAGGTATTTTGCAAAGCTAAGAAATGTTTATATGCAAGAAATGTTTGAGACGCTACCAATCAAAAAATATTTATTGACTAATTACTAGGCTAGACATATTAGAGAATAAAGTGTTCCTGGCTTAATTATTTCAAAATTAAACTGAGATATAAGACCTTTTCATTTTAAGATGAAAAGATTAAGATTAGAAAAGATTGCCAAGTATAGTGGTTCATGCCTATAAACTCAGCACTTTGAGAGGCAGAGGTAAGAGAACTATCTGAGCCCAGGGGTTCAAGACCAGCCTGGGCAACTTAGTAAGACCTCGTCTCTACAATAAATAAAAAAATTAGCCAGGCGTGGTGGCACATGTTTGTGGTTCCAGCTACTTGGAAGACTGAGGCAGAAGAATCTCCTGAGCCCAGTAGGTCAAGGCTGTGGTGGCTGTGGGCATGCCACTGCACTCCAGTCCGGGCAAGAGTGAGACTATAACTAAAAATAAATAAATAATTCTTATTTTCCATTATTTACATATTTTTATTAAGATACTATTTTTTTGTTCTGCTAAAAAGAATATGAAAGTTTATACAATCACAAGATGGACAGTACCAACAGTCTCAGAAATAATAGCTAAGAGGTATCCTTTGAAGGTTTAATGATTTTACTTTAGGAAAAATAAGTTCCATAGCATAATACGCTTACAGAATTCATTATCTCAAAAGATAGTCTTAGCAGATAATAACAACTGCGGATAAGAATATGAAGAATGTTCATATATTGCTGGCTGAATGTAAAATGGTGCAGGTGCTTTGGAAAAGTCTGGCAGTTCCTCAAAAGGCTAAAAACATTAAGTTACTCTAGGACCTAGCAATTCCACTCCTAGGTATATAGCCAAGAAAACTGAAAATATATGTCTACAGAAAATTTGTTCACAAATGTAAGTGTTATCTGTGATGATTTAAAGGTGGGAAACATCCCAAATGTCCACTAAAGTATGAAGTTAACAAATTGTAGTAAGTCCATATAATGAACTATTAGCCAGCCATTAAAAGGAAGACTGATATATGCTACATCACGATGAACCTAAAAACACTATGCTAACTGAAAGAAGCCAGACACAAAAGGCCACATGATTCCATTTATATAAAATATCCGAGCCGGGCTAGGTGGCTCAGCCTGTAATCCCGCGCCTTTGGGAGGCTGAGGTGAGTGGATTGCCTGAGCCCGCGGGTTCGAGACCCGCCTGGGCAAGCGAGACCTCATCTCTACAATAAATCAAAAAATTAGCCGGGTGT
>CAUYQG010092120.1:0-16553 GCA_963574415.1 Tarsius wallacei
GATGGTATTTTTTATTAAGAATATCAGTGAGGGTAAGCCTTAGTGACATAGTCCATGAAAGTACCTGTGAAGCATATCTAGGATGTCAGTTTGATAGGTAACTTGAGTAAATTAATTCATTAAATATAGCTGTGTCTTGAAAAAACTATATAGTGTTTGAGAGTTTCCCAAAGGCAGCCTGCCACGTCTCCTAATACATGATAGCAACATTCCCCCATCTGATGGGCTGTTGGGTTCCCATCACAAAGCTTACTTAGAGGCCTGTGATTCATTCTTATCCTGAATTAAAAAAAAAATAAAAAACTACACCAGTGCTTAGTTAAATATTTGTTGAATGAATGTTGAGTAAGAGACTTCTGGTAACACTTCCTAGGAATTTTCTTTGGTTTCAGATTCCTCATGCCCCTGGTTCTAGGTGCCTCAGGATGAGAGGGTCACTATTGCTCCCCATACGACTCCCTCATATATTATAAATTCTCAATAATGATTCTTGGAGTAATGGTGGTCTTATGGAATGGTGTCTTATGGAATAAATACTGCTGTGGCTCCTCCATGTTTCCATTTGAAAAGTGAAGATGGTGTAGGGATCCAAGCATAGAGACCCATCTGTCTGAGCCTTTCCCAGTGCTTTACCCATCATGACTTTGAGTTTCATGCTTGGTTCTATGAGCCCCATAAGGAACCCAAAGCCTGCTGAATTTGTGGGAGAATGCTTGGTGTAAGTAGAGGTCTTGATCAACTAATTGTCTTCGAGGCTAGCCTGTTCCAGGACCTTGAGTTAAATAATTCTGACATCTCCAGCTCACACACACGGGCAATTTTAACAGGGATCTCTTCTTCAGCTATCATAAAAGTAGCTCCTAATCAGAGACCATGGTTGGCAGGCAGTTCCCAGCATTTTCCATGCAAAGATGCCTTGCTTCTAGCTCTATTGCTCCCCTATTTGTCAGGGTTTCTGCTCAACCCTATCTTTTGGCAGACTAGTGCTGCTTGAGGATCCTTGGTGAGAGCTGAAAGACAGGTATTGTGGCTTTAAAATCAAGTCAAGAGCAGGCATCTCTGATACCTGAGAAACCTGGAACCAGGGCACCTATTCATTTCACATTTGTAGCCTTTCTAATGCCCATCTGTCATGCTCACTCTTCATCCTAAAACAAATCAAGTAGCAAGAAAGCATCTACCTGCACACTACAGACAACACATATCCCCAAATCTCAACCTTCTGTACTTCAGAGATAAGCCTCTATGTAGGGACCTGTGGATCCCAGGAGCCTGCAGCTGGGTAGGAAAACACATCAAGGCCTGCTTGACATTCTAAGCTTTAAGAAGTTCAAGAGGATGAAGCAAAAATCATCAGGCTTGATCTTAGTTTCCCTAAAGCTTGCCCAGTATCTCCATGGGTCTCGTGCCTAATCAGGAGGGCCAACATCCCCAAGAGTATCATCAGAACGTTGATGGGTCACAGGTGAGGCATGTGTAGTATCCCTGGTAATGCCCTGCGGATAATCCTCATTGGTTGATGCCTTACTTCCATCTTCTGTCCCAACTGTCAGTGGCTAAGTCCCTGGAGAGATACAACACAGCAACGGTGGAAATAGGTGTCCCTGCAGGATCCCTGAATAGATGTAGCTTGTATTGGCAGCTGGAGCTTCCAGCAGCATCGCTCTCAGGTGAGTGCGGGATACTCCTCAACTCCTCCCTTCTGTTAGTCCAGTAACTGTCACCTCAACCACAGGGGTCGCAGGGCTGCTGTGGGGACAAAACTGACCTGGGCGCTTTTCTCCATCACTCCCAGAGGAGAAACGTCCTAGGAGCGGACAGACCTCAAGGAAGTGCTCTGCATCTGCACAGGGCCAACCTGAAGACCCTCCAATAAGCCCCTGTGCCTGGCTTATTCCACTTAGTGTTATGACCTCCAGATCAACTCAGTGGGTAGCCAGGAAAGACCTTACTGAGCTGATGTTTGAACCTTATTGGTTGATGCCTTAATTTCTTGTTCTGTCTCAATTGCTAGTGACTGAGTCCCTGGAGGGGCACAGTGGCAGTAGCGGTAGGTGTCCCATATGGGGTTCTGAGCTTATGTGGCTTGGATAGGGAGGGGGTGCAGCTGGGGTGAATGCGGGATGCTCCCCAACTCCTCCCTTCTGCGAGTCTAGTAACAGTCACCCTCAGCGCAGGGCGCTGCTAAAGCCGCCACACTTGAGCCCCCTCTTAGCCCCGCCTCTTCAATTCAGTCTGGGATCAGGCCCTTCACCCACCTCCCTTCACTTACCAGGCACAGTCCTAGTGACCCACAAGCCTCTTGCCCTCCCCAGAGGGCCTTCAGGGTGGCCCTGAGCAGACTCGGAGCACTTCCTCGTGGTCTGTCTGCTCCTTGGACGTTTCTCCTCTGGGAGCTATGGAGAAAAGCTCCCAGATCAGTTCCAACCACACGGCCTTGTTCCTGGGGAGACCTTCTTAAGCTGACCTCAGTAGGCAGCAGCTGACATGGGAGAGAACCAGCCTAGCCCTGGCACTCAGGCCCTAAACAAATGTGTGTCCTGAAGAGTAGGTGGGAGTCAGACAAATCAAAGGTCTCCAGGGTTGAAGTCACAGGAACACTGGGGATATTAGTGTGAACTGAGGCTGTTCAGCGATCCTGCTCATGCTAATGGGTTGCTGGGAAGATGAGAAGGGAGGAATGATCTGTACCATCACGTCAACACTAGACTTCGAGGAATCAGAAACGGGCTGACTGTTATAGAACAGGGAACTTTGAAGAGAATTCTGGAGGAAAAATAACTTGATTTGGTGGTGTGGAGTATGTTTGTTCTGCATAAGTGGAGTGTGAAGGGGAGGGTTAGTCCTTGACAAATGAGGAATATATTTGTCTCACCTATTTAAAGACAAGGGGAGAGGACAGTTTTAGTGGGACAGGAATATTTAAAATCATGGCTAAGCATTTTCACTTTTGGAGATAGTTGAAAGCTATCCCAGCACTTAAAGGAGCTGTTTACTGTTTTGCGCATGAGAGCAGTGGAGAAGTTCTTATGAAAAGAAAGCCTGGAGGCCTTTTCAGAAACATGGATTAATAAGATTTGGATGGTCAGAATGATTATGAAGGCTCTAACTCAGAAAAATAGTCTGTTGGAAAATGGCAGGATTTGGTCTTGGAACATAAGAAAAAGTTGAAGAGTACTCAAAAATCGCACACTTTGTACATTGACTGCCTAACACCTTTCACTTCTCATCCCTTGACCAGGGAATTACCATATAATACTTTCCTCTTCACTGCATTAAGTTTGTTTGACTAGCTCAGTCGTTTACAAACCGTGTGTGTGTGTGTGTGTAGGAGTCTCACTCTGTCTTCCCAGCTGGAGTGCAGTGGCATGCTCATGGCTACCGCAGCCTTGACCTGCTGGGCTTAGGTTGTCCTTCTGCCTCAGCCTTCCAAGTAGTTGGAACTACAAGCATGTGCCACCATGCCTGGCTAAATTTTTAAATTTATTGTATAGACAGAGTCTTGCCGTATTGCCCAGGCTGGTCTTGAACCCACGGACTCAGGCAATCCTGTTGCCTCCGCCTTCCAAAGTGCTGGGTTTAGAGGTGTGAGTCACCACCCCTGGCCTTCCAAACATTTTAAATTGCACACCCTGGGTAACTCTTGGGTCCCCTCTCACTATGGAAGCTTTTCTGTCCTCTCAATAAATCCTGCTTTTCACAAAAAATAAAAAAATAAAATAAAAATAAATTTAAAAATAAATAAATAAATTGCACGTTCTATCAAAACATTTTTGAGCATCCATCTCTCCAAGTATTGTATATTTAATTGTGGATAATGTTTTAATACCATGGTAAATATATTATGTATATTATAAAATATAAATCTAAAAGAATGAAATTTTTAAAGAGTCTTGCTTATACTGTGGGATACTCTCAACCTAATATGAAGATCACATACATGTGCTTCCTTGTTTTTCAAGAAGGTTGTTTGCATCTCTGGCATCTCTGAGGGCCACCAGACTGGGGGTGCCTCCATTATTCTGGGATACAGTCCGTCCTAAAAATAATCATTTTTAGAAGTTTTTTTTAAACCTTATGCTTGAGTTTTAAAGGCCCACTCTCCTTTTTTCCCTTTGAATTTATGGATTAATTAAAGGGATGTTAATTTTACCCTTATTTAAAATAAATCATTAACGTTTTTGGGTTTCCTATTAAGAATACATTATTTGGGACACGTATTGCCAGTGATCATTACATACTAGCCTTTTGTTAGGAACCACTATGTAAGAGGATATAAGACTCTATAATATTGTATTTTTAATTAAACCATTTTAAAGTCAGCTACATGTGCTTTTGATAAAAGGGAGTTCAATACAGAAGGATATAATATAAAAAGAGAAATCTCTTTCATCCTTTTCTACTGATCTCTTCTTCATTCCCCACTTCCCAGAATTAATTACGACAAATACTTTCCTGGTTAGCATTAAGAAATTTTCTGATTATTATGAAGTGTATATTTAAATATACCCTCCTCTTTTTCTCCCACAAGTGGAATCCTCACACACATGCTATGCTACACCTTTCTTTTGCCACTTAACTGTGTATTAAGTATTTTAAATATCCATGAGCATAAAACTACCTCATTCTTTTACATGGCTACATAGCATTCCCATGAGGAAACATAAAAATTGTATCTGGCTTGTGCCCTATTGATGGACATTTAGGTTTTGATTGTTAGGCATCAAACACTGTTGTAGTGAACTTCTGTATCTACACATACACACAGACCCTAGGAGATATATCTATCTATATCTATCTATCTATCTAAATATATTTATATATACAGAGAGAGAGAGAGAGGATTACCTGAGCTCATGGACCCTTGTGTGAGCCTATCTGTGGTATGTCGTAGGGCCCTTGAGTATCTCCTATATGTGGTATCTCCTAGGGCCCTTATGTAAGCCTATCTGTGGTATAAACAAAATAGAATTATCTGGGGGATATACTATGAATCATTTCATTTTAAGTTATATGCTGTTCAAAACAGCACCTTTATAGCTATTAACATAGTGCCTTAATGCCCTCATTTCTGTTTTCATCCTGGGTGAAGAATATTGTATGATGAAGTTATTCAGAAAATATAATATCTTTTGTGTACAACTTTGTTGAGTTGTGTGACTGGGAAAATTACTTCCCTATGCCTTGGTTTACTTACCTTAAAATTGAGGATATTGATAGCAGCTCTCCCTTGGTTTGTTTTAAGAATGAGTTAAATAATGAATAAATTGTATGTAAAGCAATTAGAATAGTGCATGGGTGGTAGTGCTGTGTATATATTAAAGTTATTTACTTTTAAATTTGTTTAATGAAAATAGTGACTTTCTCGCCGGGCTCGGTGGCTCAGCCTGTAATCCCGCACCTTTGGGAGCCCGCGGGTTCGAGACCCGCCTGGGCAACTTGGCGAGACCTCATCTTTACAATAAATCAAAAATTAGCCGGGCGTGGTAGCGCACGCCTGTAGTTCCAGCTACTTGGAAGGCTGAGGTGGAAGGATCGCTGGAGCCCAGCAGGTCGAGGCTGCAGTGGCCGGGAGCGGCCACTGCACTCCAGTCTGGGCGACAGAGTGAGACTCCAACTCAAAAAAAAAAAAAAAGTGGCTTTCTTTTATCATGAAAAAGAGTTTTTCATTTTCTAACTGTAACATTATATAATATTGAATATGCTTTTCTTAGCTATATAGCACTACCTTCCTGTTAGCTCATTAACCTGGTTGAAAATCACTTTGAAAATTAATGAAAACTGCTAAGGCTGGACTAAATATGCATGAAATAAATTTGAGAAGTGGAAGTGGCTACAATAAAAGTGTAACCATCTTTTGTGTTGTTTCTGTGGGAAAATGTGGTTTAAATTTCAAAGTAAATGGCAGGTATGCATGTACATATAGGCATGCACTCACTGTCTTCAGTTATTTTGCTTATTTTCCTGTGTATCTTAAGCTAGGTAGTATGTGGTTAGGAACATACTTTATATATATTTTTGTATTTTTCTAGTCCCTAGCATAATGATCTATGCCAGCTAGATATTTTAAAGATTTTATATATATATATAAATATATAAATGTATATATATATTCTGAGTGGGAGTCTCACTCTGTTATCCAGGCTGGAGTGTGGTGACACACTCATGGTCACTGTAGCCTTAGCCTACTGGGCTCAGGTGAATCCTTCCACCTCAGCCTTTTAAGTAGCTGGAACTACAGGCATGCACCACTATGCCCAGCAAGTTTTTTTTTAATTGTGGGGACAAGGACTTGCCAGACTGCTCAGGCAATTCTCTAGCCTCTGTCTCCCAAAGTGCTGGGATTACAGGGTATTTTCCTAATGATAAATGAGGTTAAGCATAGTTTCATATATTTATTTATCATGTATATATATATATTTTTTGTAAAGTGCTCATTCACATTGCTTGCATGTTTCTTTATCAGGTTTTTTTGCTTTCCTATGTTGATATTTGAGGAATTTTTTTATTTTATTTTATTATAGTGATGCGGGACACAAGTGAGGATTAACTACATGAGTAAGTTGCATGCAGGTGAAGTTTGGGCTTCTAACTGGCCCTCACTCCCCCTGGTAGTGGACCAGGTGCCCTTTGTGTTGTCACATGTCCCCTTGCCCTTCTCCCTTTCTCCCCTTGCAGTGTCCAGTGACTGTCCATCCCTCCCTTGTGCTAATGGGACTAATGTTCAGGGTCCACTTAAGAGAGAGAGCATAGAGTATTTAGTTCTTTGTTTCTGTGACAGTTCACTTAGTTTTATGGTCTCCAACGTCATCCAATTTGCTGTGAAGTCCATGATTTTGTTCTTCTTTATGGCTGCTTAATACTCTATCGTGTATATGTACCATGTTTTCTTTATTCATTCCATTTTTGATGGACAGTAGGGTTGGTTCTATGTTTTTACTGTTGTGAAATAGTAAGGCAATAAATATGGTGTGCCGGTGTCTTTTAAAAAATATTTATTTTTTTAATTTTCTGGATACAAGATCTTTACTGGATGTTATTTGCAAATATTTCTCAATTTATGGCTTATTGTTTATTTCTTAATATTGTCTTAAAGCAAATGTTTTACATTTTTGTAAATACTTAGTTACCAATTTTAAAATTATATACTATGCTTTTTGTGGGTCTAAAAACTCGTTGCCAAATTCAAGGTCATACAGATTTTCTCATGTTATCTTCTACAACTTTTAAAGTTTCACAATCTAAGTTTAGGTCTCGGACCTATTTTGAGGTGTTCTTTGTATACAATGTGAGTTATGTGTCACTATTCACTTTATGCAGATATCTAATTGTTCTGCCACCATATATTGAAAAAATTGTCCTTTTTCAAGTTAATTGCATTTGTACCTTTGTACAAAATCAGTTTTCTCTATTTGTGTGAGTCTGATTCTAGGCTTTCCTCTCTGTTCTAATAATCTATGTGTCTCTACTTTGACCAGTGCTGTACTGTCTTCTAGTTGCAGTGTTATAAAACTACCACATTCATAAGTTCTGCTTTACTTGTCTTTTCCTATAAGTTTTAAAGCCAGCCTGCTGATGTTTATTAAAAGCTTGGCAAAGATGTAGATTGGGAATGTATTAATTTTATAGATTAAAATGGGGAGAATTGATACCTTAACAATGCTGAGTCTTCAATCCATGTACATGGTTCATTTCTACTTTTATTTAGGTTTTAAATATTTCTTTCATTGGTTTTTAAATAGTTTTCAGCATATAAATCCTGCACATATTTTTGTCAACTCTCTACCCGAGTCTTCCTCTTTCTTTTTTTTTTTCAGTTCTATTGTAATTGGTACTGTATTCATTTCAAATTCCACTTATTTTTTGGAATAGGAATGCATAGATTTTTATATATTGATTGTATTTTCCTGCAACCTTGCTAAATTCACTCATTAGTTCTCAGATTTTTTTTTAAAGGAAAACTTTCTGTGCACAATTATGTCTTTTGCTATTTGAGACAGCTTTATTTCTTCCTTTCCAATTTGTATGTCATTTCTTTGTCTTATCTATTGCAGAGGCTAGGATTTTCGGTATGGTGTTGAATAGATGTATTAAGAGACAACATCTTTGCCTTTTTCCTGCTCTTATAGTAAGAGCATTGAGCATCTCAACATTAGGTATAATATTAGCTATAGGGTTTTTTTTAGATTCCCTTTATTAAGTTTAGGACATTTCCTTCTGTTCTTAGTTGGTAAGAATGAATTCTCATTATGAATTAATAATTATGAATGGATGTTGAAATTTGTCAAGTGCTTTTTTTGGAATCTTTTGATGTGATATAGTTTTTATCTTCTTCAGTCTATTAATATGGTCAATTGATTTTCATTCATTTTATTTGCTTTTCTTAACCTCATTTGGTTCTGCTTATTAACCTTTTATGTATTATTTAATTTAATTAGCTGATATTGTGTTGAGTGTTTTGAATATTTTGTTGACTATGACTATGAGGAAGGTTTGTCTATAGTTTTCTTGTAATATCTTTGCTTTCAGTATTAAGGCAGTGATGGTCTAGTAAAGTAAGTTATACTATAGAATATTGGGGTTTTTTTCCTTTTCTCTTTTTTATTTCATTTTTTTAAGTTGGAGTGTCACTCTGCCTCCCAGACTGGAGCACAGTGGCATGATCATGCCTTATTGTGGCCTCCACCTCCTGGTGGAAGTGGGTCCTTCTGCCTCAATGTCCTAAAAAACTGCAACTATAGACACATACCACCACATGCAGCTATTTTGTTTGTTTTTCTGTGAAGATGAGGTTTTGCTATGTTTCCAGACTGGTCTTGAACTCTTAGGCTCAAGTTGGAGGCTGGGGTGGGGGCTAGGCAGAGCATTGCAAATCTCTGCCTGGAAAATGGCAGCAGTGGGCAGCTCCTCACCAGGCATGTATTCCTCTCTCTGGATTCCCCCAATGCTCTCTCTCCAATAATCAAATCCTGCACTCTAGCGGGTCAGGTATGCCAGGTGATGGTGTGCGCCGGGTGCCAGGTGTTGGGAATCAGCTGGATTCAGTAGGCTTTTCTCAGGTGTGTTCCCACAAGCAACAGATGTTTCTGCTGCAATCTTGGGAGCTGTGTTCTAATTTCAGGGTGATGGGGGCTTTCAGTTGCCCTCAGAGGGGAGACCCAGTTGCATGCAGTCGAGTATCCCCTCAGATGAACTTTCATGCTCCCACTAGTCTCTTTTCTTATTTTTAAAATGAAGCCTATGAACTATATTATCTGTAAGGTTACATTCAATTCTAAAATTTTACAAAAGCAAATTCTTTGGTTTAAAGTGTTCTGAAGATAGTAAGAGCCATGTACCCACTTTGAGACCTATCACATTTTATGTTGGACTTCTGCTCCACCTACTCTTTCCTTTGCTTCATCTTTTTTCCCTCCTACCTGGTTTTTCCCTCCTATCTTTTCCCTCCTAAAGTGGTTTCTAAATTGCTTCAGGAGTGAAAGTGATAGACCTTCTATGAACATAAAAATGGCCCTGACATTTATGGCAACAAAAAAAAAGTGACAGAGGAAGAGATATGATGAACCTCAGAATTTATTTGTGCCAGTAATTTGCAATTATAAGAAATACTAATAGACAAATTCCAAAAATCTTCCTTGGGAATAAAAAGAAATTAACAGTGACAGCCAAAATGCCATCAACCCAATAAATAATCATGAAAGCATATAGCGCTGAAACTCCTAACTCATGGGAGGTTAGATGGATGTGTTTATGCAGAATGTGTTGGCCTCTCATCTGCAAGCTGTAACAAGGCCTTCGCTTTTATTAGTGTTGTACTTCTATATGGTTGTAATGCTCTTGGCCTAGCTAATAACTAGAAAATTTGTTCATACTATTCCAGCAAATCTGTTACCTTTGTTCTCATCCATATGAAATATTTAAATCACTTCAGACAGATAACAGTTTAATGTTGGAACCAGAAATCTATTTACAGTCATACAGTTCAGACAATGACTCTGACATTCCCAATGTTACTGTTATGGATAAATGTTGAGAATATTGACCACAAAATTTAGTTTTAAAAAATTTTGGTTTCTTTTACTTAATATGTACTAATGGCTTCACAGACCACTTTCAAAACAAATGAGAAGAAACATGTCATTTGAATAAGAAGTTTTACATCTACTACATCAGTGAAATTATTCAAATACTGGAATAAATTTTCTTAAATTAATCTCACAATCAAGAAGCTACAAAAATAAGTATATATTCATGCTCAAAATAGACATCTACTCATCTTAATAGCTACAGTCAACACACAGGTGAGCACAGTGTGCTCTGAAAGCAATTATAGAACATAGGCTAAAGATACAAAAAGCAAGAGGAGGATCTTCCACACAATGAAGATAGAATGGATAAATGCACAGCAACTGAACAGAATAGATGATGTGCACACAGCAGAGATTTTTAATGAGGCCTATTTCTCTATAACATAATCAACTGGTTCCAATTTTCAGTTTTTTAATGATCTTAAAAGAGTTTTGCCCCCAAATACTGATTAAGACAAATCAAATTAAGGACCTAAAAGAGGTGTCATTATACAGGTAGGAAGAGAATAGCCAGACAGAAAGTAAAGACCAGGTAGATAAGCAAATAGGATGCAGATCACCGGCATCAGAAACTGGACAGTTAAAAGTCATCAGAAACATATGGATGAGTCTTTTAAAAATACATGCCTGGCCAGGCTTGGTGGCTCAGCCTGTAATCCTGTGCCTTGGGAGGCTGAGGTGAGTGGACTGCCTGAGCCCGCGGGTTTGAGACCTGCCTGGGCAACTTGGCGAGACCTCATCTCTACAATCAATCAAAAAATTAGCCGGGCGCAGTAGTGCGTGCCTGTAGTTCCAGCTACTTGGAAGCCTGAGGTGGAAGGATCGCCAGAGCCCAGCAGGTGGAGGCTGCTGTGGCCGGGAGCGGCCACTGCACTCCAGTCTGGGCGACAGAGTGAGACTCCAACTCAAAATAAATAAATAAATAAATAAATAAAGATACATGCCTGGGTCATAGCCCTGGAGTTTCTAATGAGCATAAATTTTTAAAATTCCACAGGTGAGTCTGATGATCTACCAGGATTGAAATCAAGAGTTCTAAAGCACAAGATAGGTGATCTGAAGAACAGAAATGCATGCCAGGTAGAAGCATGATTTTGAGGTGATCATCCGCCCCACAAGAATTTCTTACTCGTGTGAATCTAGATCATGAGCTGGCCCCAGGATATGAGTACCCACGGTGAATAGCTGGAAGGGAAAATGAAGGAAGAGAAGCCAAGGAAATCTTTTAAGTACATTTCACTTACTCTCACAGTCACACAGACCTTAGGCGGTTTTAATGAATTACTTTATATTTGAGTACTGTATCTTGCCACCCTTCCCCCAAAAGAAAGCAAATTCCACAGGACTAGGGAATGCAACTTGTACTTTATTGCACTAGACTCGGTACACAGAAGACATGTAATAAATTACTATAACTACTTTGTTGCAAGGTAATCTTCAAACCACTCCCCCTCACCTTTGTCCTCTATTCCCCTCTGTGAAGTCACATGAACCAGAAAATGTATTGTTCTTTACTTTTGAATATCCTAATTTATTTTTAAATGCAACTTTTAAGTTCATATGGTTTTTAACTTTCTATAACACATTACAATTTGAAAATCCATTCATGTCCAGTTTAACCTAGTCACATCTCTTTACCACTATACCCAAGGTTCCATGATTATGTTAAAATTTTACATCAGTGTAAATGGCATTTACATAGGAATTAATGATCAAAAACTGTCCAAAAACATTTAGTCAGTTCATATTGCATTATTTCTAAAGATGCACATATTTTTAAAACATTTATGAGTTTTTAAAAATTTTAATGAGATTAATTTTAAAAATATTTGTTGAGCACCTCTGACTTTAATCGTAATTTTTAGTGAGCCAGATATTCAGTTATGAGTTTGCTTAACAAGAATAATTGCAATACATTATTAAAGATAATCCATTATCCTGATTAAATTCAATTTTAAGTTAATTGTTGCTGAAAACAATGAATTGTCAATATTTAAATCTATATTCCAATCACCAAGGAGTATAAACACAGAAATCACAAGAAAAAAATTTAAATTCTTAAATGCTGTGCAGCAAAGTACACAAGCATAATGACTTTTCTCTCTGTCAGAAGTTCAGAAGCCTGAATTAATTCTAGATAAAGTGATACTCTGTTCAGATGTCTTAGATTTGCCCAGTTTTAAAACTGTCCTAAAACAAGGATACTTGATATATCAACTACTGTAATAGTAATCTATATAATTTAGAGGAAGATGCTAAGACTGTTATAAACTCTGAATCCTTTTTGAAATTAAGCTCAGAATCCTATCTCCATCCTTTCTGATTTCAGCAGAACAAAAGTTTAACAACTGACTCTTATTTTATTTCCAGAGATCAAAGTTTAACAAAACTGAAAAGTACTCAAGACTTAAATATATCACCTTTATATTAATGAAGACTATGTAAATATATGCTCCTTTTATTCCCTCTGTATCTTGGCATACTATATATCTTCAGCATAGTTTAAAACAAGTGGTAGAGAGTGTGGTATAATAGAAAGAGTCACAGACTCACTGAGAGTCATAAGAGCCAGGTTCTAATCTGACTTTGCTGCCCACTAAACAGAGTCAAAGACAAGACAGTCAAACGCTCTAGAACTCAATTTTTTCACCCACAAAATAAAGAATTTCATATTAGGTTATTATTCAGGTCTCTGCCAAATCCAGGAATCCAGGATACAGAATAATTTCTCAATTCAAGTAGGATCTGTTCAATCAAGGACTATAATCCACCAGAGTCATTTGTGATAACTTGACAGAAAAAACACCAGGTAGGCTTAATCAGGTTAATTTGAGCAACATTTGATGCAAAGATGGCCCCCAATTTAACTATGGTTTCACTGATAATTTATTTTTTACTTTACCATGGCACAAAATTGATATGCATGCAATGTAAACCATATTTCAAACTGAATTTCGATCTTTCCTGGGCCAGTGATATGCAGCAAGATACTCTCCCAATGCTTGTCAGTAGCAACAAGCCACAGCTCCCGTCCAGCCATGACAACAAGATCCTTTCGTGCACTGTATTGTTAGGTGACTTTGCCCACCTTCAGGCTAATGTAAGTGCTCTGAGAACATTTAGGGTAAGCTAGAATAGGTATGATGTTTGGAAGGCTAGGTGTATCAGATGCATTTTTTGACTTAAAATATTTTCAATTCACAATTGGTTTATCAGGGAAATAACCCGATTGTAAGTCGAGACTCATCTGTAGTCTTTTTTAGATACTTTGAATCCAACATAGTTTCTTCTTACAAATAAAACCTCCATGTTTAACTCAATACAAAGGCAATAATTGTTGATTTCTTAAATGAAACCTCTTGTCTGTAATCTGGTAAGCTTTTCTACTAATCAAAAGAGAAGTACACTTGGGAATAATTAAAGGGTTTTTCAGTATGTGTCTATTCTTTACCTCTTCTACAATAGAGGGGTCAAATTCAGAACACTTGGTTTCTTAACATTACTTTTGTATTTATCTGGGAACATCACCAGAATGTGTGGAGGAGAAATTCAATAGCCACTCCCCATTCTGATTTTAACTATAGTCTTCAGGATTGCCACTAAGTTTGATCTGTTCAAAAAATAAAATATCCCACTTATATGCATATTATTTCCCCTGAAGTGAATTCCTCTTAACTTCTCAAATTGCCGTGATAAATCTGTTCAATTACAAAACTATACAATCTTAAAGATTGGAAACCTTGGAGATTTTCTAACACAATTCTTATCCTAATATAAATGGCCCATCTCAATCTCCATAACAAGACTTTCACTACTTTGCAAGTAAATATTTTCTATTGCTAGATAGCTCTAATTTTTGGAAATTTTTCATTTCATAATGGTAAAATGATCTTCATATAATTTCTGTCAGTTCTTTGAGAGCAATATAAAGCCTGCTTGCTATCTCTTCCACATACGAGACCTTAAAATATTTGAAGACAGCAGTGGTGTCCCTACTTAGGCCTCTGGAATTACTCAAGTTTATCAATAGGGCCTTTTAACAATTTGTCGATTGCTACTTTCTATATTGCCATCAAACCACTGACTTGTTAGCTATTTATACTTCACCTTCTTTACCAGGGAACACTCTCAAGAGAGTCTCTACTATTTTAGCCTTGCACACTACTTTTACACTTATCTGAATACTGAATCCTGATCATTTATTTGAATATATATGCTCATCCTCCAAGATGTGTACCATCTAAAGATCTGTATGCATGCTTTTACTGAAGCAGGAGACAGATACTCAATGACATAGGCAAGGTCATAATCCATTAACACTGACCCATTAATCAATTTTCTGTGAGTTCAGTTGTTCCATTTGCCAAAAATCTACCTGAATTTCTCCTGTTGTCATTTACCCAACATTTTTCTCATTGATAGCATAAGGAGAGACTATGTCATATATATGAAGATGTGAAGATACCTCATAGCTAGGCCAAGTAATTTTAGTGAAATAGAAATTCCTTATTTTCATTTTAGAGGCAGTAGAGCATAGAATTTAAAGTTCTGATGTCAGAATGCCTGGGTTCAAATCTTGGTTCTGGCATTTGTCACTTGTGTGACCTGTAGAAAATTACTTACTTCCTCTTTAGAACCAGAGTTTTCTCATCAGTGAAATTAGGTTTGTTGGGTTATTGTGAGACTTCTAAATGAATTCATACAGGTAAAGTGCTTAGATTAATGTCTTATATATATTGATGCTAATTAAACTTTAGCTATGATTGGTTTAATCATTATTTTTAATCTAACACAATGCTTTGATACTCATTCAACATAATAGTCGGATGCAATAGAAAGAGTGCTGAATAAGGAATCAGACAATCTGGGTTTTAATCCCAATCTTGCCATAGCATTTTCTAACAGACATTCTAGCCATTTTTAAAACTAAATGGTGTTATTCCAGAAGTCTAGTCTAATAAATCTAAGAAAAACCAATAAAGCAAAAATTGCTCTTATCAAGCTGTTCTTATCAAACTGTATACAATGTCTTCTACATCTGTCTGGGACTGGAAGCTTGAACTCACTTTAAAAAGATGTGTTCCTACTGTCTTCGTTATCCCAGGATAGGCTTTCATTGCCACTCAAGTATGCTGAACCTCTGCTGTCCAGTTTGGAAACAAAATAGGAGTTAAGTAGTTCTTAATACTACAGCCCAATGTTATCACAGTAGATTTTTGAGGGAAATGACCTCATTATATTTTAGTAACTACAGTGCAAACAAGGATATCTGGCATATGAAAGGTTCCCAACAAATATATGTGGAATGAATGAGTAAAAGAAATAATGAATGACCATGATTGTTAGCCCTCCTAAAGTTCCTGCCATTCTAAGCCCTAGCTATGTATCCTTTCTTCTGTCTTTGATACTTATCCCTTTGAATTCTGAGCTTATCAAAGAGCTCCTGACATATTCACACTTTTATTTAACTCCTCAGAGCTATAATTTTAGAGCATCTCATTCATGGTGTGCTATATTTCTTCTGTATAATCTCTGTATATGGAATTATAAATCAGGCAACATTCATGCTTAATTAGCATTTTCAGGGTAATTTTTGGTTTTTTTTCTCCATTCTTTATGTTTCAGCTTCAAAACATTTAGGCTCCTAACATTAGAAAAGATCAAAACAAAATATAAATTGTTTTTTGTATCTTTAAAGCTTTTATATTTCAGTTTCAATGCTTTAACTCCTTAATCTGTAGAATGATTTAAAATCTTAATACTTACTAAACAATAAAAAAGAGAATAAAAAAATCATTCTAAAGAACTTAAACATACATTAGTTTTCAAAAGCAGGCATATTATAACTGATCTTTAAAAATCACCCTTCTCAGTTTAAATTATAATAATGCCTCAATCATGTAGGAAGTGTCCTAGAAACCTCAGCCAACAGAAAGGTTGCAGTGTGCAGTTCAATCCCTCCTTACCTTGCTGCCTCCTGATCAAAGAGGAAACATGGTGAACAGTATATTAAGAAATTATGAATAACATGTAAAAAATGGGCATCTCAGCTGGGCTCGGTGGCTCAGCCTGTAATCTCATGCCTTGGGAGGCTGAGGTGAGTGGATTGCCTGAGCCAGCGGGTTCGAGACCCGCCTGGGCAAGCGAGACCTCATCTCTACAATAAATCAAAAAATTAGCCGGGCGTGGTGGCGCGCGCCTATAGTTCCAGCTCCTTGGAAGGCTGAGGCGGAAGGATCGCCGGAGCCCAGCAGGTCGAGGCTGCGGTGGCCGGGAGCGGCCACTGCACTACAGTCTGGGCGACAGAGTGAGAATCTGACTCAAAGAGAGAGAGAGAGAGAGAGAGAGAGAGAGAGAGAGAATTCGCAGACCTCAGGCACAACTTTTCTACATTCCAGGTGGAGTTAGAATTACACTGTTACGTTTTTATTTACTTATTTTAAAATAATTACCTCTTATTTATGA